>AYEL01051896.1:0-16376 GCA_000484575.1 Olivierus martensii | reverse complement strand
TTATGACTTTGATACACCTCTTTGTCACTCTTGTTTTATTCAATAGCGAGTGGTATAACAACTTATCTCTTGATTGCGCATGTAATATTAGTGATAATATGCACCATTTTTGTTTCATTAATAACAAAATAGATTAGTTCATTATTAATAAAACAAAAATTCCCTACAGAACATCCAAAGTCATCTTGCAGACAAAAAAAATTAACACGTGCAATTAAAATTACCCACCCCCGTTGCTACGACAACAGTTAATGGAATCATCCGATACTCGGAGAGTTCCAATGATTTGCCTGAACTGATGAATCACATTGCTTTGAACTATTGGAAGGAAACTGAACACCTTCCGCTTAGGTACAAAACTTTATGGAACCGACTGTACATTGAATTTTGCATGTGTGAATGTTGCTTTTTATGCCAATTGAACAGGAATGCTGTTGTGGAAACTTCCAGAAATTTCTAGAACCAGATGTGGAAGAGCATATGACATGATTTGTAGGTAAAAATATATTTGTTTCATTTTTGACTAAACTGTTCATCTGATTTTGATGAAGTTTTCTTTAAAGTGTTCAGAATGAATGATGAACAAGTTTGTAATTGGAAATTTTTCCATGTGTTGCAGTTTATGAGATAGGATTTTCAAGTGTCCTCATCAATTCATTTGAAGGTCACCATCAGATAGCCCATCCATGACTTCTATTTGTTGACATTAACAGCTTTTTGAAATCCGTGATATTTATCAAGTTATTTGGAGGGGTACAGACTTTTCTTCCATTCTGTATAAGGAAAATGCATTAGAGATGATAAATTATTATATAGAATAAAATACAATCATTCATTTAAACAAATTATAATAGATTGATTGTTTGATATGAAATGGTTTCTTTCGAAAAAGAAAAAGTTATCTCTACAAATTGAAAAATGGTTACAGATTATTATAGTTCATTAACAAAAATTCATAAAACAAATGTTTGTAAATCAAGGAATATCTGCAATCAATTTTGATAATCTAGTTAATAATTATAAAGGATAAATATAAAGTAAACTATAACTGTTTTAGCCAGTTTCTCACATTCTAATTCATTTTATTATTAGGTATGAATGTTAATCAGAGAGAACTATCTCAGCATGTTGAATTTGAACAAAATACTTATTATGCAGCTTTTTCTGCTGAATTAGAAGGATCAGCCACACCAATGTGGGCTTTGATTTCTCACTTAAAATCTCCTGTATGTATATAATTATTAATAATAATAACTTTTTAATTTATATTTCATTTAGTATTGCTGAATAAAACAAAATTTTATATTTCATATCAGATTAGTTTTAAATATCATAAAAATATCTTGATAAATTTTCTCATTTTTTTAAAATTTAGGAACAACTTGGACTCACAAAACAAGTAATTGCTCATTGTTTAATAGCATTAGAAGATTGGTTTGATGCTATTGGTTTTTCAACTTCTGACAAAGTAAGTTATTTTATAATATGGCGTTTTATTGGGGTTTGACTGTATATTAATTTATAATATAGTCAAACCCCCAATAAGATGCCACTATCCATTTGAGGACAATTTTGGTGGCTATTTGGGGTTGGTGGTTTATTGAAAACATGTAGTATAGAAATGAAAATGAACTGCAAATTTATTAAATTTAATAAAATACAGTACATTTATATTTAGCATCCAAAGTTAACATTTTTAAAAAACTGTATACTTTACAGTATAGTATACGTCAGTGATGGCGAACCTATGACACGCGTGTCAGTGCTGACACGCGAGCTCATTTTTGGTGACACGCATCTTCAAAGATAAAAAATTTCATAATTCAAACATTTGTCTTTCATACCTGCCAGAGTTGGTTATTAATAATAATATTATTACTTACATTAATAATAATTAATAATTTAATTCTGAAACCAGACGTCATTTACAATTACAATAATATTGCATAACAAATATACATATTAAAAACATTTAAATACATTGCTTTAATATTTATATTAATATTAAAATGCCAAATTCTGGAAACATGTACGTCGGGTATGCATCGAGTGCGCTCAGTTACATTCGGCAAATGGATGCATGCAACTTCTATATAAGTGTCAATGAAATATGTAAACAGAACTTTAAATGTACATAATTGGTTTCATAATTTTGGTTTTTGTATTTTAAATGCCATTTAACAAATAATTAACTTACATAAATTATAAATATTTCTATTTTTTTTAGTCTACTTTTGTGATGTGTGACACGCCACGAAAATTATGTTTCGATTTTTCAAAATTTTGACACACCGAGCTCAAAAGGTTCACCATCACTGTATACGTACTGTATACAGTGATGGTGAACCTTTGTGTAGTACTATATAGAAAAAGATGTCCATCTGCTGTTCTAATCCTCTACTTCGACTTCTCTGTAAACACAATTCACATAGCTTACTGTACAATATCCGTATTTACTTGGTATGCAGTAAATGATCAAAACAATCTGGTTCTTATGATCTTAAATTTTCTACAACTTAGGTGTGAATCCAGGCTTAAAGAAATACACGATTAACTGTTAACTCCATCTCTCTTACCTGCTTATTGCAAATGAATCCAGAGAGCTTTTAATACTGTATATATAATACTGATGAACTTTGGGATGTAGTCATCTTACATGCCCCTGGCAGATTCAAATGCAATACCAAAAGGAATATTTGTTTAGATGTTTCTATTGGCAGATGATGTCTTATCAGGGTTTTCCTGTTCCATTAACATAGGAAAGATTTGTTCCACCAAATTTCTTGGCGGTCAGTGAAGGTGGCGTTGGGGTTTGATAGTATATAATTATCAATTGTTAATTCCAGTTTGTAAATTAAGGAAATATTTCATAACTTTGGATCATTTAGGAAAAAAATGCTAAATGTAAAAATACAATTGTAGACATTTTGCCACTTATAAAAGAAATAAAAGAGCTATAGTACTATTTCTGCTTAGTGCTATAGCTCTTTTATTTCTTTTATAATGTAAAAATATTTTATGAGTCAAATGATATATCAACAATAAATATTAAAATATTTAATGTTATAAATATAGATTATTATAAAATGCAGCTTTTTAATACATCTGTAATGGATAAGAAATGATTTTCCAGCAATTGATTATTTTGTAAAGGTAAATTTTAGTTTTAAATGAGAATGAGCAGAATTAACCAATTTTGTACCCACAGAATATATAAATAAATTTATTGAAATAAAGTTTAACTACATATAAAACAATAAAAAATAAATTCCTGTTATTTTTGATGAAAATTTCTGAAAAACTTCATAAATGTATCAGAAAAACTTTCATTGATGTAAATATATTTTCATTCTAATAATTTTTTCTAGTTTATTTTAAAATTAAAACATCTTACAATAACGAATTATCAATTTTTTCTTTCTTTGCCAAACTCTTTCATTTTTGCTGTATCTGTGTCAGATAATAACAAACAAACAACTTGAAAAGCACTTCTGTCTCAACTAATAGACAAGCAAGAACCTTTATATTTCAGTGTAGCTAACTAATTTACTTCTGACAACATTTTGCATTTTATTATTCTAAACTTTTGTCCCTGATTTTAATCCATTCCATATTTTTGTCCATACATTGCTTAAAATAATATAAAAAAACTTTTTCCTGCTAATTAAATGAAGATTAAAAGTGGTTATGATTTATCTGTTTTTATCCAATAATATATTCCAAGTACTCAAGTTGCTATAGAAAAACATCCTTTAAAGAAATAACTGAAACATAACAATTACAGCTATAACAGAAAATATTCCAAACTTTTGTCTGAGGGTTGTATTACTGTATTGTATATTTATATAATGAATGTAATTTTTTTTTATTGAAAACTTACAAATATTACGTTTATAGTATTTTATTTTCAAAATTACAAGACTTGTTATTGTGAAAAATATAATTGTTTTTACATTGATAAATTTGAAAAATTAAAAACTTAAAAATAATGAAAATTTTGTAGTTTTTCTGGACTGCATTTATTTAAAAGCCTGCAAGTCATTCCATGTGTGAAAGATGCTATCCATTGTCAGTTGATAATTGTTTGAAATAGTTAGTGTTAAAACTATTTTATCCCATCTTACTATTTATCACATAAATATAACTTAAATGGAATTTGCCTACAAGTTTTCTTTTGTTGGATGAATTATACAAAATTTTGCAATAAATACTATTTGAAGCTGAAAAATTTTAAATTTTGTTTTATATTTATTTAAAATACTCTAAATCTATGGATGACTTATTGTACATATGAACATTAATATAAAAGAAAATTCTTCCTAAAACTTTTAATTAAATAATAATTATTATTTAATAGCCAAATCCTTATCAAGTCTCTTTTCATCTTCCACTTCATCGTTATTTATCAGTTTTTCTTTGTCAAGCCGTCCGATATCAGAATGCACGACTTATAGATTTGTTGCCATCTACAGAAGTTCTTCAGCAATTGATGATGCATCCTTTACAAGCACAGGTAAGTTACTTATAAAAATATATAATTATAATTGAAGCTTTTATATTAAAATACTTTCAAATGTTCTTTTAATTTATGTAAAAAATTTTCACAATAAATAAAAATTTGTTTTCCATATTTTACCCCCCTTTTTTGAATCCAGCAACCTTTTAGTCCTTTGAATTTTTATATAATATACTAAGGAATAGAATTCCATTAAGAAAGTATTGTGGAGAGACTAGAAGTTTCCATTTTTTCACTGATTTTCTACTAATTGGTAAATTGTTTTGTTCTTAATAATCAGTCCATTTTTAAGAAATTTTAGTAACAGTCTTTGTGTTCATTATTTTTATTAAATACTAGCAAATGCTTACAAGAGTTCTGCTTCCTGCCAGAGTCAACTATGAACAATTCATTTGGATATTCATATGACAAGTTTCTATAAAATATGAATAAAGTTAAAATACAGAAATGAAAACTGAAAGATTAAAAGACATGTTCTATTGAAAAGAAACTATATTTTGACAGAAAGTTGAAATGGAATATTTCTTACATTTGATAAACAAATTTGTATAAAAACTTTGACTACTGATAAAATTTAAATATTTGCCTCAGACATTTTATTTAAAATATTCAATAAGTTAGCAATTTATGTTTATAATAATTAAAGAAATTGTTGAATCAGATAGACTGAAAATGTGTAAAAAATTTTAGGTTAGAAATATCAAAGCTAAATAGATATTGATCATTAGTGTTAAATTAAGATCAAATTTGGTTTATTATGAAATTATTTCATGAAAAGTACATAAAAAGATAAATAAAGGATTGTTGCATAAAATACAATACAGTATAATTACTATTTTAAAAAATATTCCTAATATAAGATTTTTCCAAGAAATGAATGAAAATATTTTAAGGAAAAATTTATGTACTTTTTAATCCACTCTTTATAAAATGTTAAAAATGATTAATTGCAAATTTTAACTAACAAATAATTGTTAAGTAGTTTAACTTGTAAGTAATATTTGGTGTCCTGTCCCATGAACAAACCAGAGAACAAGGGCACCAGTCCCAGGCAACGTTAGCTCTTAAATCCCGTAACCTTTCGTTCACCTTTTTGCCGGGGAGAGGATGAGGATGTTTATTTCTTGGAGCATTTGCTGAGCCAGGTGTTAGATTTGTGACTATTTGACGGACACCTGATATAAACTTTCTCAGTGATTTATTGTTATTGTGAACGAAGTTCGCAAGCTGATCAAAATACCATACGATATGTCATCGTATATTTTTGTTATTGTTTTTCCCGCATCTCTCCCCTCTTGTACAAATTCTTCAACTCATCTCCGATTACTCCCTCTTCGTCTAAACGCGAACACAGAGGGTCGTAGGTGAAAACAGACAAACCACATATGACCTCAAATTCCAGGTCCTCATACCTGATATTTATGCTATTAAGTGTTTGTTCAATTAGTCTCATCATTTATTGACTATTGGTTTTCTTAATAAAAGCTTCATTTTTGTATCTTCTAATATGCTTCTGCAATCTACAACTCATAACACGTGATTACTCTATTTTACTTACTTTTATATTTTATTCAAGAAAATGTTCTGTTCATAAAATTTAAAATGTACAGGTTGTTCTCAACTTATGATGGGATTATGTTTTGATTATCACATCTTAAGTTGAAAATGACCCATAATGCTATGATAATTTTAAAAGTATTAATAGACAATGGAATATTGAATCCTTTAAGATGGTATAATTGTGAAGATTAGATCCTGGATCCTCGAGGTTATAAAATAATCTGGAATTGAAACCAGGCTCCAATATGTAAAATCATCCGAAATTGAATTTAGATCCCCAAGATTGTAAATGATTGCTTTATTACATTTTTAATAAAAAAAGAAAGTTCAAATGAATCTAAACAACTTGCCAAATTTAACCCTTGAGATACACAACTGAAATTTTAAGTTGTGTATCTCAAGAGTTAAATTTGACAAGTTGTTTAGATTCATTTGGATTATTATTCCTTTGAAGTTTGAATTGTATGTTTATAAAAAAATGTATTTCTAGGCAATATGCTATTAAAATTGCTAAATTCAGAATATCACAAACAATTGTAAGATTGAAAAATCATAAATCTAATGATCATGAGTTGAGGATTAACTGTATTTGTATTTTAGAATACACATAGAATACAGTTGTGACTATCAAAAATCTGGCAATTAATATTCTGGTTCCATCAGTTTTCAGGCATGAATGTCAGAGCACATTTTTAAATTTACCACATTGGCGTGCCATTGTTTTCTGGAGGTGTTGTTTATGTTTTGACAGCCTTGTACTCCAGAATCAGATGTTTAGTGATACTTGCAACCGGGTTGCCAGATTGGCTTTTTTGATGCCAAATGAGCTCTTTTTGGCTTTTTTTAGACATGGTTGGCATTAGAAATTTTTTGGGGTTTTTTTTGGCTTTTTTTGCTTATTGGCATTATATAAAATTTTTTAACTTTTTTCTAGGATTAGTAACAAATTAAAATTCTATAGAATTATTTTATTTAGTTATTGAACAATAAAATTTCATTTGCTTTTCATATAGTATTTAATTTTATTTCTTTAAAGCATTGTACAAGTAGTCTTTTTCTGTTAAATATATACAGCATATATATATATATATATATATATATACATAAAAAATCCGGCAGTCCTCAGGTCCCGAGTTTGCTGGATTTTTGATGATCAACCTGTATAACTATTTCTAAAGAATATTTTTATATAATAAATTTTAAATGCAACATTTCAGAATGCAAATACAACATTTTTTTTCAAATTGTACATACAGGTTATTCAATATAACATGTAGATAAACAACTTGCTCAATATCATATACACTAAATCAGCTCAACTAGCAAGTTCAAACAAAAATTTATTGCGGTTATAACGGAATATTAGATTTTGTGTGTAACGGTACTGAAGAGGGACTGAAGCGCAGTCCGAAAACATTATACCACAATAAATTTTTGTTTGAACTTGCTAGTTGAGCTGATTTAGTGTATTTTATGGTTATTCAGCTGAGTAAATACCCAAAAATTCTATTGAGTACAATAAATTTGTCATATTTGTCTTAAGAACTGTTTAATATGCATCTTTTAAGATTACTGACAAATTGTAGGATTTTACGTGTTTGAATTTACAGAGTTTTTTCAATAACCATGTTTAGATGTTAATATATCTTAAGAGTTACACTTTAAAAGATATTGTATTTATTATACAGATAGTTAGTCTTTATGAGCTAACTCATTCCTGAAGCAAACTCATTAAGTAAAAACTCATAAATCAAGAATAAATTTCCCATAGACATAATGTTAAAATCAGAAATTCCATTCTCAGAAGGGAATTTGATCATAATAAAATAAGGAAAAGGCCAACAACATCAACAGTATATGATTAAACAATGATTTATTTATCTAAATAAATGAAAATAAAGCCTTTAAAATCAAACAAATTATAAATAGGAAAAACAGCACTTATGCAGTTGAATAAAGTTTTTATTATAAATTTATGCAAACGTTTTTGATTCAACAAATCATCGTCAGGCACATTTTAGGCGAAATCGAAAATCGAATGTTTACAAGCGTTCTTTCCGCTTAGTTAAGTTTCCGCTCTTAAGTTTCAAACTTAAGAGGAATTACTTCCTGTTCTATTTATTTAAAGATATAAGTCTAAGCAGTTTATTTGAATAGCAATAAAAGTCAAACAAATTATAATAATAAAGAAATTATATATATCATATTAATCTTAAAGAAATTTTATTCTTCATTACTATTGACAGATAAATAGATGAACTTTAATATTACACTTGGTTATACAACCAATGGTACAATTGGTTTTGTAGTAGAAACTCTGTTGTCTGTTTCTGAAATTCTGATCACCCACTGTGAATGATTGTACAGTGAATGATTGGTTAATGAACATAATCCATTCAAAGATGTTTGCTACTCAAATTGTTCGTTAACTGATCATCAATTTACCATAGATTTTCATGGGAATTTTTATTAATTTGTTCTGGAGACTAAAAAAAATAAATAAAAAATTATATAATTTCTTACTAAGTTTATTTATATAATAATAATAATATATACATGCACAGTCTTGCATTATTTTCTGTTAAAGAATCTAGCCAGTGTCAATTGCTTTTTTCTCTTCTTCAGGTTTTTTGGAAGTGAATAATAGCATTGTCATTGTAGATATACCCAAGTCTGTTGACCTCTACTTGGTATGGATGCCATTCTAAAACCATTCTGTCAGTCTGCGGTAAATATTGTAAAATCTCTCTCTTACCTTCTTTAATAAATCTTTGATTTGTTTAAAGTTGTCTCTGAATTCATTTTAATCAGGAAAAACTACTGTTCTCCCAACCTTACCCATAAGTCCACGAATATGCAAGGCCTAAGCTTGTCATTCTGTTAGATTAGTCAAGCCACATATCCTCGTGGGATATTTTTATCTGGCAGCAGCCACTTTAGAGAGCCCATCACAGGTTGACCAACATCCATGATGGGGTCAACTGGATGGTTACAGGATGAGGATCAACAGGCCAGGCCTGGACTCCTCTTGAAAAATTGGAGGTGTGGGACCCTGGATCCTCCAGGATGGTAAGCCATAGCTTTACCATGTGGCCATCTGGCCAATCTGTCAGTCTGTGGGACCCACAGTTTTTTCTGTGAGGTGTTTGTTGTCTGAACATAAAAATCTTTTGCAAAAATGTTCAAATTCATTATCCGATTTGTTCATAATCTGAAATGTTCGTTAACCAATCATCTACTGTATTGTATGTATGTGGATTTAAATGCCTTTTTATGTGTTTAGAATTTATTTATTATAATGTTCATATTTTTGACTTTTTTTTGGATACTTTGAAAAAACTTGTAAATCTAAGAAACCAAGAACTACTTGCATATATGTTATTTCATATACATGATTAGACAATAAAATAATTTTCTATATTATTATTATTTTCATAATAGTAACAATATATATTAAAAAGAAGAATATTTTTTTTGCAGATGCATTGGGCTGGCTGGGCAATCAATATGTTTGGAATTCCTCCTTCAATGCTTCCAATTGTAAAGCCAACAAGGTGAATACTAAACTTTTTATTTACATATATTAAAATTAGTGGAAATAATTAAATAAACATTATATAATCAGCATAAAAAATAAAATTTATATGCCTAAAGCTTGCCATCATCAAACTATTTAAAGTATTAGTTGTAATATAAACATTTCAAATTAAATAAAAGTTTAGTTAATTATTTTTCCAGTGTTTTTTTCAATAATGTCAGTATTATATTAATTTATTTATTTTTGATATTTTGATATGTTTATTCATATTGGAATATAAATTTATATGCTTATCTTTTAATATAATTATTTTTAATGTTACCTCTTTATGACAATGGTATAAAATACTTATTTTAGTACTATATAGCAGGGGTGGCCAACTTGTTTGTCATTAAGATTGACTTTATAATGTAACAATGAGTTTGCGATCTACCTTCGAAATTCTTCATTTGATAGTGAGAGTAGAGATAGGAGCCAAAACCACATATCTCAAAACGACATTAGCCCAAAACGAGATATCCAGCAGCGGCGATGGTTTTTTCCTTTTACTTTACTCATAAATCTCAAACACAATAATCCACCTCAACTCTCACAACTGTCAATTCATAGGCGCCATGTTGGCATCGTCAGCGAATTTAGAATTTTGTCCAAATGCTCTGCTGCTACTGGCTATTCTGTTTTGGGCCATACTCAGCAATAAAGCGAAATTTTGGCTTTACTTGTCTAGAGAAGGCACTATGCAGTAAGAAAGTCACCCGATAACTTATGAAGATCGACTACAAATCGTCCCGTGATCGACTGGTCGATCGCGATCGACCTGTTGGCCACCCCTGCTATATAGGATATGCTCTGACATATATATGTTTTTGACTTATGTAAAGTTTCACAGAACAATCCACTTATATAAGTCAGTGATTGCTATATTTGCTCCTATCGGAAGAAGTTTGGAAACAAGAAATTAGTTGATGATGATGATTTTTCAGTTTTATTGCATTGTAGCCTCCATCAAAAATATTATAAAAAATTATTCCACTTTTTATAGAAAATATAACAAAATGATTGTGTATTTATTTTTTTAAGTTTTAATTCATTATAAATTTAAGGAAAAAGAAATTATGAAACATAGAATAATAAATGCATGGAGAAACAGTATAATCTAGTTTTTAGCAAAATACAAGAAGGCATCAAGGATTGGACATATTCATGTCCAATCCTTGATGCCTTTAATAGTTTTAATTAAGGAAAATTATTAGATGAAGAAAATTCATTTTGTTATTTTGTTAATGATATTTTCAGCTGCACTATAATGTAAGATTATAGAAAGGTATGAAACAAATAGAAATTACAATTAAGTTTAATGCATGTGAAGATTTAACCCAAACCTATTCTAACTTTATTCTTCTTTTTTATTATTATTTTGAGTTTTATATTTATTTTAGGGGTTAATTTACATTTCACTTCCATCTGCAGAAATTAGAAATTGTATATTATAGAATGGAACTCTTATCTTTCTGACAAATTCACTTGTCTAATCTGAAATAATATCACTAAACTGATTGAAGATCATTTCTTTAAATCTCAACTTTTGTTGTGCAGTAATTAAATTTAATCATTCTTTTTTCTCTCCTTCAGTTGGCCTCTGCATATTAGTTATGTTTAATGCTGATGTAATAAAACTGGTTTAGGGCTGGTTGAATGTGTCTTATTTTGCAGATTAAAACAGGCTTTAATCTGAGATTTAGCTCGCTGCGTTGCACGATGTCAAATCTCTAGGATAAACTATCGACTAATTTAGCTTGCTGCGTTGCACGATGTCAAATCTCTAGGTAAACTACCCGACTAACTTAACGGCGAATTTGGGCGGGTTAAGAATTTATTCCACAGATTATCTAGCAAAACAATATGGCGGACTACAGTAGCTCTGTATTCGAAGTTGAAAATGATCTCAATTTAGATTATTTGGATTACATTTATTTTAATACAGAACGGATATTTCCGAGAAAGATACAGATTTACTGTTTATAATGATGATAACTTTCATGTGAGGTTTCTTTTTTATAAAATCAACGATTTTATGGCTATTGTCAGAGAGGTAAAGAGCACTTTATAAATCAAAAGTCTGTTATTTTATTTTAAATTAATAAAGTAGATTGTTATTAACACTATAAAAGAATAAAAAATAAATATTTATTATTTCATATTTATTTTTTTATTTTTTTGAAAAAGAAAATTATTGGCAGTTTGCCATGTTTTTGCCACATTCATGTTACTAATATAACATTTAAATTAAATAATAATTTTTTTGTAATAATGGAAAAGAATAAAACATTTCCAAAGTTGGAAAATTAAATATTCTAATTTCACTTTTGATTATAGTTAATGACCAATTCATTTTAATTTCAGTTCAAGAAAAAAATTCCAATTATATCAATTTTGTTTTTATTCTCATTTGATTGATTAACTATTCTTTAGACTGCAGAATTTCTCAAAATTGTGCCAGCATGTAAAATTTTTTTTTTTTCCTTTATATTTAAAGTTAGACATAATGTATGCTGCAAATAATGATTCTCATTCTTTGGAATCTATTCTTCTGATTCTAGAATTAGTTCTTAATGAATTTGTTATGGGCATGATGCATTCAGTTATATATATAACCATAAACATGCACAACAATGAACAGAATTGCTTCACAGAAAATGTATGATATTATTGTGGAATCAGTTCTTTGCATATGAATCAAATTCATGTTTGAAATTGAGAGAATTGACTATAGTTGTAGAGATTCTGCCACTTATAAAAGGATATAAAAATGGCACAGTATTAGGCAGAAAAATTCTTTTATTTCAGATAAGGAATGTTTTCTAAAACAAACAATTCAAATAGAGTCAATCTGTTACATAGCCTCAGTGGTCTAGTGATTATGATATTGGGACAGTACCCAAAGGTCCCCAATTCAATCCCATGCTGAGGCAGTTTATTTTCAGTTAAAAAATCTTATTAAGAAAAAAATAGATAAATTAGTTAAAAATTCTAGTTTAATCATTTAATACATAGATGGTGCCACTTATTGGTTTAATCATTAATGTATTTATTAATTACAAGGTGGCACTAATATTAGTTTAAATCCTTTAAAATTACTAAAATTTCCATTAAAAATATCAGGGGATTAATTTGGCAGTATTATGTTTGATTTGGATATTTCCTTGAAGTTTGGTCTAGAAAGTTTAATAAATGTTTTTGACCACTGTCAACTGGTAGACTGGTATCTGTGAAATCATCAGTTGACAATAATAAAAGTTGAATGAAATTATCCTGGGATAGAAATAATTCACATTATCGATGTAGAAGTGTCTTTCACATAAAAAAAACATAATTGATTTGATTTTTCTAAATAAGATAATTTTGTTTATACTCTTCAATACAGTATTACTAAAATATGGAATATAAAGCAATGATAAAAATTAGTGGATGTTTTTCAAAATGATATCTGCATTTTATGAAAGTTATGTGATTCTTAAAAATTGCTCAATAGGTGAAAATTTGTAAAATGAAAACTCATTTCCTATTAATTTCAATGTAAAAAATTTCTGATCAGTTCTTGGGTTATTGTCATTTTAAATACTATTGATTAAAAAAAAATTTCCATAAATATTAAAATAAATGCAATAAAACTTTTTGCCCTCATCATTTTGGTCCTAGTCAAAGATTGACAGAAATTTAGAGATTCTCCTTGTGTCATTGGATTGAATATCCCCAAGTAATTTGCACAAATTTCTTATGGGTTTATCCTTAAATTTTCTGATGTCATAAAACCTTGCACAGAAGAATGTTTGAGATGAGAATAAAAAGAAGGCAGTTGAATGTCCAAAACCTGGGCTAAGCAGTGCTTTTATTTGTCCAGTGAATGTCATTAATTGGCAGAAAATGCAGAAAACAGATAAAATTGAAGTATCAGTTTGACTAAACCAGTGTGAAAAATGCATTTCACAGATCTTGTTTTAACATGTCTACATAGAACTAGTCTAGATGAATGCTTTTATGATAAGTGTTGCTCACCCGTCATCTTAGGACTGAAGAACCAATCAAATTGTTATATAACATCAGCAGTTTTCCACATCTTGATTAGGCAAGCTACACATCCCTTCACTTGACTTCAAATAAATTCAATAGGATTAAATTCACAATGATAGGGAGATAGCCTGTATGATAAAATTTTGATTTTTCTTTTAATGAATAATTATTAAATAAATTGAGGAAAATATTAGTACTTAACAATTTACTAGTATAGTGTCTTCTTTTTATGTTGCCTCACTTATTGTCATTTTGCTATTATGTTGTATGAAAAAATTTAATTAATTAAAAAATTAAAGTTTTTAAAGAAGCAGAATGGAATAAAGTCCTATTTTCTTATGTTTCCTGCATAAAACACTAAAATGCATTGAAAATTTATAGAGTAGTTGTAGTTGTTGCATGTAAGCACTTACTTATTTAGAATTAATAACATCATCTAATATTAACTAAATTTTTTAGATTAATATTAGATCATACTGTAGTAATTAATTAATATGGGGATTAGAATCAAAATTTATCAGTTATGATTATAGTAATATCTCTTCTCAGAAAAAACTTATCATTGAAGCAATATATTATGATATATACAGTAGACTCCTTATTAACAGACACTGTGCTTTTTACCATCAAGCACATTTTAATTGAGTGTCATTATTTTACTGCCAAGCATTTATTGCATTTTAATCAGTCCTCTTTTAGTCTTACAACCCTTATTGGTATAGATTTAATTCTCCTGGTCTTTTTGCCCTTTTATCAAATATTTTTGTTTTCTATAATATATAATGTTTATTTTCTTTTATTGTTACTTGTTCTTATTTGATATATGGCAGTTTACACCATTTTATATATGTACTTTTGTCTGTTTTTTGATATTTTATTGGTTTTGAATTTATTTGTTACTTTGCTTGTTTTATATAATTTTTGTTAAGAATACATTTGTTAATTTTTACTTAGTGTCTAGTGCAGTTTGGCTCATGAGGCCTTATGCCATTAAATGCCAACAAACCTAACCTTGTTGAGTGGCCCCTGTGGGACTGGATCATAAGTCAGATAAACAAATGGCTGGTTAATCCAAAAACACATGCAAAATACCATTTATAGGTTTTAAATAAATATATAACTAATTTATTTATTTAATTCACAACTTGTAAATTTCATCTAAATAACATTTAATTAGATAAAAAATCAGTAATCTTCATTTGCCAACATAATTTAAATTTGTTTTTGAAGCAAAATCACAAAATGATTCCAATTTTTGATAGGAATTATTTAAACAGTAGCTGAATTATCTTGATATTCAATATATCTTATTGTAATTTCAAGCACTTTCTTTTCTTCTGAATGACTTGTTCTTTTTTTCATTTTTATTTCTGCTCATAGCTTGATGAAAAGTTAAAGTGAAACTGGATAAGAAGGAGTAACAAATTTTAGCTTGAAGATAAAATTGCCATGCTATAGAATATATATATTAAAATTTATAAAAATGCATTGAAAACTTATAGAGTAAGTTATTCTAGCGATAACTATTCTGCAGATTAAACCGAAAGTCGTGCAACCGGCCCTTAAAAAATCAAAAAGAGAGACTTCAATTTTTTGAATAAAAAACTATAATTTAAGTGATTAGCAAACTAAATTTCATTGTCTAAATTAGTTTGTTGATAATGAGGTTTTAAATTGTTGTTTTAGTTGCCACAAATTATTGTTGCTTTTTCATAGTGATGAGAAATGTTATTATCTCAAATGTGCTGTACTTTACAATGTCATTATTTCAAAATTTTACTATATATTGTGTAAAAGTTGTATATTGTAACTGATTTTGTTATATAATGGTAAGATGTCAGTACTACTGTAAATTTTGAATTGAAATGTTATTTTGGTTAAATATGTCTTTACATGAAAAAAATAGAGAAACTTTGTATGATTGTTCTCAATAAATTGACAGTGTAATTATTGAACAATTTATACATGATAGTCTATAATGGAGACTTCTGAAGTGTATTTTATAGTGCCAATAACTTGTAATTATATAAAAGAAAAATATATTATGAGAAACTACTCAAATATAAAATACTAATAAATATGATTATCAAAACTGACTGATAAAATAAAAAGTTTCAACTCTTATTGAGTATTCTTTTGAATGATATATCTTTTATTAAAATAATATTTTTGATATTATAATGAATTATTATAATTTGTTGATGATATAATATTTCATCAACTTTAATCTCAGTCAAGTATTAACAGTAATAGGAGATATACGGGTTCCATCGTTTGCGGAAGAAATTATAAGCAAAGGTCCGGCATATGCGTTATTTAATTAGACAACAGTAATAGATGATATCCCAATCTTTGAAAATATGATTAGGGATCAAGAAAACTTAGAGAAAGAGAATTTAAGATGGATGTTTTTAAAACAAAAGATGAGGAGAAGAGATACGGAGAGGTCTAAAGAAGCGATTAAAGATAAAATGAATGTTAGAAAGACTCTGAAATGGATGGAGGAAGAAAATTATGTAATTACAAGGGAAGATAAAACAAAAAAGATGGTGATTTTAGACAAAGAAATATATGATAAATTCCTTTTAGATTATATACGCAGCACCAGAGCAGAGCAGTTACGTCAAGATCCGACGGAAAAAATGGCTGCCGCTGTAGATAGATTAGTTAGGCATTCCAATTTCCCCCAAA
>AYEL01051885.1:0-43839 GCA_000484575.1 Olivierus martensii | reverse complement strand
AAAAATAATGCATGCATAAGTGAATAATCTAATTTTTAATTGTGATTGAAAAATATAAAATGTAAACAGTTTAACGTAAATATAACGTTAAACTGTTTAGATTTTGTATAGTTATATTAAATTTGTGAATTTAATACAGAAAAATGACATATTTTTCTGTAATATACAGTTCGTAGTGGCTCTGATAAGATCACAGATATCTATGGAATATAATATTTTGTTTTCAGTAGAGAGTATAACTTATCGATTTTTCCCTATAATATTATAATTTTTCCTGTTAGTGGCTCTGATAAGATCACAGATATCTATGGAATATAATATTTTGTTTTCAGTAGAGTATATAACTTACCGATTTTTCCCTATAATCTTATAATTTTTCCTATATACAATAATCCCTTATATAAGTTCTGTATAATTACTAATGCCATTTGTATATATTTATATATTCATTGCTATTTTTTATAACTTAACGAAAATTTTGCAATAATCTTTCAATAGCTTTTATAGCTTGAACGATTTAATTTCACTGGGAATGACATGTTTAAATTTATTATGAAATAAATAATTGATATCTTTACAAACGAAAATAATAATTAGTTGAATTTATAAGAAATATTTCGAAATATTTAATAAGACTATTGATAACTTTCCTATGTTTAATACGAGAGAGGAATTGGCTTTGCTCCTAAAAAAAAAAAAAATTCATAAAGAAAAATTCTTTACTATTATTAAACTTCATCTTCGAAATATTGCATGTATGAAAACTTATACACGTTAAAATTATTTAACGTATATAATATTCTTTTAAAAGTTTAAACAAAATCCAGATAAAGTATAAAAATTTTAAATATTTCCACTAAACTTTTATATAGGCCTACTACATCATTATTACGTCAGGATTAGTAGGCTACATAAAAAATATTAAATTATTATTAAAATTCTTTAAGTAACTAGTGTTTTTATGAAAAAAATACATTGAATTTATTGTATAAAAACATTAAAAATCGGTTAATGATGTAGGAAAATGAATTTTTTACTTGTTTTTATAACTATAAAATTAAAAGATTTTTTAAAAATTCAATCCAAATTTTAAAAACAGTTGTTCTAGAAAAACTCCATTTGATAAAGGATTTTTGTAACATTAATTATCCTAATTTCTAACTATTTTTTCCTCTCTGCGAATTTTCGATTCGTCTACGTAAAATATTGCAATTTTTCAAAATAACAATAAAGAAAAAAAAAGAATGTAGTCGACAGCCTATTATCATCAATAAAGAAAAATTAGTTTAGTGCAGCAGCGCTCTAATTACATCTTTTAATGAGTCTATTATCTTTATAATTAACGCAAACGAAGAAAACAGTATCATCGTATTATACTTGAAATGGGTGGACTTTTTAGCAGAAATCGGTATAATTTATAGTATTGTTCCGACATTTACATTACTGAATTCAAAGAATGTTTTAAAGGAAGTATTCTTAGAAAGAAAAAAAAAAATATTCTAAGCGCTAATAAAAAATCTACAACAATAAACATTCGAGAATACTACCATGTAAAAATTTTGGATTTTAATTTAATGTAGGACCTGTTTGTTTGTTACTGCGACATTATATTGTATTATAATCGAATTTAAAAATAAAATAAGGGAATGTTCATCCTCGTCATAGATCAATCTAAATCGATTGTTCAAGATCGACCTCTCTTACTTGTCTACTATGAGATGGATTGAATCGATTGTATGCAAATATGTTAATAACCTGATGACGTCATTTGCATTCATTCAAAGTGGATATATATTTTTTAAGAGAACAATAACTTTAAAACATCTTTGCCATTTGATCAATTAGTTAAGATTAGTCTATATATTCTTAAAAAAAATTTAAACAAATAAAGAGTGCATATCTATTAAACAATAAGCTTAATTCTAATATTTTTGCATTTAATTTGTTTGCTACAATTCAACAACAGTCACTTTTTTTTATTAATGGCTCTGATATAAAATATATTACTGCAAAATATTATAACATAATAATTGTATAGCCTAATACAGCAATAATGTTATAGGGAGTGGGAACAATTGTAATATTTTAAAACTTCTACAATAGCTCGATAACTTATAGATAGAAAAGTAATGAAAATCAAATTGATGATAGTTTATTGTTTTGTAATTGCATATAGGCCTATATATACTATATATATCTTCAAAATTAAAAATATGTTATTGTTTTCCGATAATTTTGCATATATAGGGCCTATATAGGCTATATAATATTGGCATTTGCTCGTTACTTTCTTAATATCATTTAAAAAGATAAATAAGATTTCGCCATTTTATAAAATACAAATATGCAAATCATTAAATTACTATATATTGAAAGACCGTGATATTGAAAAATTTTAATATAAAAATGATAGAAGAGATTCACTAAGTCACTAGGAGGAAAAAATTAAAATTTAAAAATTTGCCTTTACCATACCGCTTATTATTTTATTAGAATTCATTATTTATTTATTTTATGTTATTAAAATAAATTATATTCCGAATTGCTATGATCCCATTCTCTTCTATAATCTTATGTTAATCTATCTGCACATAAGTTGTTACTAAGTTATCTAAAAATTCAACTGTATCACTAATCTATAGTTAGGATAAATTTAAAAGACATTTATGTTCAGTTTTTGCTAAACAGATTTTATCATTTCTTTATAGTTTGTGCCGAGATTTTGAAAAATTTGAATTTCATTGTTTTATTGTGTAAAATTTTTATAAAATTAAAGAAATAACAATTCGGCTAAAAGAATCCAGTCAGGAATGTAAGAGGTGTGTATGCAGGATTAATCTTGTAACAGCCTGAAGGGTAGCATTCATAGCAATAATGAAGTTGTCGGACTGCAAAATCTTGGCCTCCCTATCTGTAACTCTCACATATTCGTAGCAAAGTAACACGACCGCACGTAAATCTTTACGTGAAAAACATACATATATTTTGTCGATGATGATAATGATGATGTCAGTTTTTCTCACTTCCTCATATAAACGAAAACTTGGATGTAGCCTGAAGTAAAGAATATTATAATATTTGTTGCAATACTTATTTTTAGAATTTTTTTTGCAAAATATAAATCAAATAGTCGTGAGAATAAAATTTAAGAAAGTTTATTTCATAAATCATAAAATGTATTTCATTATCTCATTGACCTAAGTGCAATCTCCTTCATTTTTTTTTTTCTCTTAAATATTTATGAATATTTTAATAAAAAATTTTGTTCAATAATATAACTTGTTTATTAGTTAAAGAGCTAATTCAAAATGGAATATTAAGTTTTATTATTCAAAAATATTAAACTAATACTTCTTATACATCAAAATAATTATATATATATAAACCTGCAGTACATAAAGTATTGATATAAGATTAACCATTTAATTGTACCCTTCGGTGTTTTTGTCACATTGACATTCTCCTGATGAATACAAGAAATGTCCACAATTTAGTGAGAGACCTTGGCCCACCATGAAGTGTGGTCCCTTCTTCTTTGCCTCTTTTATCGAAAAGACTCTATCTCTCAAACGTCAGCAAAGTTCCCTTGTGTTACACACTGCACAATCCAGATGAATTATGGCAGTCGGTCTGTTTGATGTAGTAGTACCAGGTTCTTTCCGAGGATTTTTTATTTGCCTTCAGGGCATGCGAGATCAATTAGAAATCACGGCTGTCTTGCGAACAGACATGTCGTGCAAATAATCGCATGAAAGTAGCAAAGTCTTTTTATCGAGAACATGGTTAGAATATCTACAATTGCGCAATTGATCATGGTGAGCATTCTAATTAGGAACATTCGAGTAATGCCTTTTTTTTCGTTACAATAATACTAAATATTGTCTGAGAGAAATTGACCACGAGATAAAATTTCAAGTAGCTTTTTTTTTACATAGAAAGATTCTATGTTTAACTAATCCGGATAAAAACATAAATTCATATGCATCCGATACATTTATTCATAACGCATTATGAATTCGTAAAGGAAAATAACTACAAAATTTTATTCAGATATTGTTTATAATGCAAATTAAATTTCAGAATAAAATAATTTACAGATTTAATTATTTTTTTATATATTTTTCTTTTAGATTACTGTTAAAATTATCTATACAAGAGTTTAAAACTTTTGAATGGCTTTCAAAAAAATAAAAAATAAAAAATCTGCTTAAATCTCACAATTTATAAGCAGGATCCATTGTTAACATTGTTGTCTCATCTACTTATAATTTTGGTTTTTAGATTTATTATAATAAAAGTTAAGCGTTTACTATTTTAAAACGTAAAAAAGTAGATTATATATAATAGATATTTACGAGAATTTTTATATTCAATTATTTTAAAAATGTAGAAAGTTGATTTGCAATTGTTACTCTCGACCGGTAGATAAATCTGTCCAATTAATAGTAGTAACGAGAAGGGAAGTTACAAGGCAACCAGAAGTGAAACTGGAAGGGAAATTGGGAGGAAGATAGGAATTCCTCCAGGCTAACACGAAGGATCAAGCGCGTGCAGATAGTTAGGTCCCATTACCTTATCGTCGTAGTAAACTTGTTGGGAATAAGGAATACACCTAGGTCCAAGATCACTTCTCTGCTTAGAATTTAAAAGAAGCAAAATCACTAGAATTATGAAGTATAATTATCTTTTTTTTTGTAATTAACAAATCGGCATGCTTGGTTGCTAAATAACAGTAACATGATTAATTAATGAAAGATGTATAAAATTATTTTAATATTTTCGTGATAAAAATATTCAATTTTTGTAGTTCAAACTGTGATTAAAATTTCGTACAATCTTAAGCCATCAAGAACGAAAAATATTTCTAATAATTACTAGTTTTAATTTGCTTTATTTTCTGTATATCGGCTTACATATTGCGTTGTTCCCAATTATTTATTGCTCCTTATTTATTAATATGAATAATATGAATGTTTTACGAGAGAGTCAAAAGTGTGAGAAAATTCGTCATTAGGACTAGTTCAGAAGAGATTATAGTCAGCCTTAGAGTCAAATTGGAGAGACACTGCGAAATCAGCCAGATGAACGATGTCCAACTCTCACGCTACTTTTCTTTTGATGACAAACAGTTTTGCCGCTAGTCGGCGCGTCAGATCTGTCCGTAAGGTGTCGCCAAAGTCTAAGTCTGACGGCGCCACCTATGTCGTCTGTACAACAGACATTTGTCATGTCACTTTTCCTGCAGTAATTCTGCAGATTAGAAATTGGTTAGGATACTTCTATGCTCGCAATTTATTACATTCAAAAATATTTCATTTAAGGAAATCGCTATCAGACAAGTACTGTATACAAATTTTGCGATTTTTTTTACTTCTACACTTGTCAATAATAAACAGATATAAATAAATATTAATACAAACACGTTATTACTGTTTAAAAGTGCATAACACACACAAAATTCGATCAATTTAATTCATATAATTGTTAAATCTATATATACGCACAATTATCTTTAACACTATTAAATTGCTCAATGTTTACTTTAATAATAATAATAATATTTAAGGTATAGATTATTAGGAAATATTTTAATGTATTTTTGAAGGAGAATATTGTTTTTTTTATTATTATTTTTTCTAATTTATCATTTAGTGTTCGTGTGCCGCCCAAAGACTGCCAAACGAAGTCCAATCCGAGTAAGAGGCATCGAGAAAGATTAAATGCAGAACTGGACACATTAGCAAGTCTTCTACCATTTGAGCATAGCGTCCTTACTAAACTGGACAAATTGTCCATACTTAGACTGAGTGTCAGTTATCTACGAACGAAAAGCTACTTTCAAAGTAAGCATTCTTAAATATTTATACTTTTTTTAAAATAAATAATCGTGCTGTTTGTTAAATATACCAATTCTTAATCAACGGAGTACATAGTTATATAAAAATTTATATTTTACGATGGAAAGAAACATTTAACGTGTTTATATTTTATATACATTACTGATGTATGCATTCGATTGATAAAAGTTATTAATTAAGTTAAGTGTACGTTTTAATAAATTTTATTAAGATGGAATCTCTAGATAAAGCTAATAAGCTTACATTCAGGCGTTAAGAAATCGATAACAAGTATAATAATTGGAACAATAAAAGTTTGTTATAACGGCAGACTACTTGAAATCAAATTTTCTCTTATCGTCTTCAGACACGACATCGTGATTAACTAAACTCAGTAGCAACTACAGAGAATACGCGCTTAAATTGCTTATATAAAAACACAAATTTCCTAAAGTAATGTCATTTGTTTTAATGGAAATCAATGACGGGATATATTGTAGGCCCTACTAACATTAAATTAGGATCCGTAACCGACGAATATAAAATGTAATTACGAGTGTTCTTTCTTTACTATTTATATTACGAACTTAATGCGAGAATAGACTAAACAAGAGAGTATATTAAAAAGCAACTTAATAAGTTAAATTTAATTATGAAATATCAAAAATGTTTATTAAATATCAAAATATCAGACATCATTAAATAAAAAAATTAATTTTTTTTTTTTTTTTTTTTGCTTATGAAATATTTCCGTGTAAATTTCAAAGTATCTCATAAATTACACAAATATAAAATTTTATATTTGATTTAGATATATTTTAACGATTTAAAAGAGCAAAAAAAGTATTACAGTTCTAAGAAAATAATTTGGAAAACATTTTACTAGTATTTATCATCATAGTGTATATATTGACAACTCAGTCCGGTTCTGTTTTACCTGAAGGCTTTAAAACTAGATCAAGTATCGTGGCATTAATGATGATTTTGATACGTGCTTTGCATATATAGTGATCACTGTCCAAATTAATGAACACTGTCAAATATTAAGAAACTTTCTTTTGTTCAAACACAAATTTGTAAATATTGTTAGCTGTGACTGTCAAATCAGATTAATTTCGATTATATTAATTGCTTTTTCATTTCTTCCGATTAAAAAGCCTTAAAGATCAATAGCTTAAATTTCAATTATGACTATCGAAAAGATAATTACCTTTATTAAACCGATGAATACTTTTGATAAAGTTTTCATTTTAATTTGCATTAAATTCGATGATTAAATGCGGCAATTGGATTATCCGTTAAGTTTATACGTCTTTATATAATTTTTTCTTTGTCATTACTTTATTGAATCAAGATGCATAGTTATTTTTATTATTTTTTATCATTTTTTAAAAATTTAATCGTATTTATGCCATTAAAATATGTCATATTACTACCGATATCATATACGGAACTTTAATATAATAAACTTTACATTCTTCAGTTAAAAATTATAAAAAAAAATTTAAATATTATTAATTATTTTATTGTTTATCCACTTATTTGTTATTAAAAATTTAGGTTTACTACATAAAATATTTAAAAAATAAATCATGATGCATCCTTCTATTTGAAATATGAATTAGAACTCAATTTTTTCGGAATGCAAAATATATATTAGGAGGCATTGGACTTACTAAATCTCGAAAAAGGGTAAAAATATCATTAATAAACCTATAAAAGTAGAACTCGTAGAAAAAAAAAAAAAAACGATAATCCTAAGAGAAATTAGAGTTTTTTTTTAAATTTGGATAATGATGCTCTACTTTTATGCCCTATATTAAATTATTAATATTTGCGGCTATTTCAAAATTTCACGTTTTTTTTAATGTTGAAATAAGAAAATGAGTTATAATAATTTTACTAATTTTCTATAACATTGTAACATTTAATTTTAATAGAATTTATTCTCATTTCATAATCATTGTCAAATCCTTTTTCTTTATCCATGGGAGGATAGATGTAAGAGAATTTCTCAATTGGAAGAGTTTTTCTTATTTGTCTAATTTTCCTATTTAGTTCTATATCTTTTAACTATTTACTTGTCAAGGATTAGCAAATTTTTTTCTTACTGAATTTTCATAAATACAGTATAATAAGAAAGTAAACGAAAGATTATTTTTACAAAATTTAGAAAACTAGTTTATTATAGTTTATATTATTCATGTTTTTAAGACTTTAAATTCAGTTATTTTCCTTTATACTTAAATATAAGATATAATAAAATATAAACAAAATGTTATTATTAACAAAATATTCATAGTAGGAACATACAATGTAAAACTACATGAAATTCGAACTCTATAGTTATGATCTATAGTTTAAGGATTAAAAAGCTAAAAGAATTTTTAATCTTCAAAAAAGTGCTTTATATGTAATGCCAATAATCGCACAAAACATAAAAAAGAGAAATAATGATATAAATCAGTAGAATATAGATGAAAAAAGGAATCATAATTTCAAAAGTGATAAAACTTCACAAGAAAAAACACCAGTGCATCAAAATGAGAATTAGATGGATTCATAGGAGTTAATAAATAGATTAAGTTCGATATTTTCAGTTTTGTTTTATACAGAATGATAAAACACATTGATAAAGGTAAAGGTAGAGTTTGTTATAATGTTCTTTCCGTATCTTTATATTCTGTTATCAAGATTGTTCGAAAGGTTGTATCCGTAAGGATAATTGAAAAATGTTGTCAGTTGTATCTCTAAGATAAGCATATATTAAAAGTATCAACTGGTTATCAAAACTTCATGCATTTTAGAGCGCATTTATTTTAATTGAATTTCGAATAATCTTTTAGATTTTAGGCCCATTTTTGAATCTTTAAACTCTAATATTACTTATTATTCATTTTGTTTTCTGCTATGTTCTTATTAAAAGATATAAAAATAATTATATAGCCTATTCCATATGAATTATAATAAAGATGTAATAGATTATAAACTAACAATCTTTATTATAATTTATATATATTCTGAAAAAAATCTAGAATATATGTTAGACAAAATCAAGTACTGTAGTTGAGGAATAAATTCTTTTTAAAAGAAAGAATAGATTATTTATCCAGCATTATTGAATAAACAAAAGAATGGATTATTTATTAAGCATTATTAAATAAATAATATATTTTGTTGTTTTAATAAATAAACATTTTGCCTTTAAGATATTTAGTTTCCCAAGTAGTTTAATTCTAAAATATTTGTTTTAATATACCGATATACGAAAGATAGATTTAATATATAATTTATTTAATTTTAACTCGAGCATTTTTGCTATTGTATATATATATATTTACCTGTTTTAAATTAGTAACTAACATCGATTAAATGAAGTTTAACTTATAAAACATAAAACGAAATCTCAGTTTAATTTAGAAATGAGATTTATAATTATGGCATTCGAATGCATCCTAAAGCTTAACTTAATAATAACTTTGTAACTACTCTCTATAAACCTTATAATTAAAATAAGATTAACTCGAAAGACTATTATTTGAAATGAAATATCAGTGCGCATATGATTTAATAACCTAATTAAACAAGGATAGCCAATTTATAATTATAAGTACTGATAATTATCGATGTCCATTCTTCTGAAAAATTAAACTACTAGATAAGTTTAAGATATATCTTCGAAACTAATCAATTGATGCCAATCGATTATTATTTAATAAAATTTGTTTTATCATCTTGATCGAAAGAAACTTAATAAAATATTAATTCTAATTTATCTTCGAGTCGATGTCGTTAGAATTATTAAAGACATGAAAGATTTTTTTTATGTTTTGAAAGAGAGAAAAATTAAGATTTATTTTTCCTTGTTCTTAAGGATGAATTTTGAAAACTTCTAAGGTAGTTAATATTCAGAAGGTCATAATTATCTAATAAAGTTGATGTGATGGAGTTTTAAAGTGATTGCTCTAAATAATCTTCAATTAGACTCGATAATAAGCTTCAGTTTATTCCTTTAAACCGAATTTAAAGTTAAAAATCTTTTTAAATATTATTGTATTTAAAATAAAATCAATATTAATAAATAACATAATATATATATATATATATTGTTTAAATTATCTGATTATTTAAAAACTTTTCAGGAAACCAAAAACACTACGATTCCGTGTCTCAACTTTGGGGTCCCTTAACTTGAGAATGGAATCAACTCAGGATTCTTTAATTAAAGAGAGAAGATAAAAGATATTGGGATTTTTAATCTTTTTGTGTCCTGATGAACAGTCTCTCATCACACTTGATCTCTTTAAATTAATATAAAACTGCGGGATATCAAATTTCATATGATACTTATTCGAATTGTGTACAAATTTTTTGGAGTCAAACTATGTTCAAATTACAGTGACAAGGCAATCAATGAAGGTTCCTTAGTAGCAATTAATTTATTTAAATCTTCATCTCTCAATCTATAACATTTTGAGTATTTATTTTTGACAGAAAGTATAAGATTATTGTGAGAGGGCAGGGTATCATTGCAAGGATGTTTGATGCTTCGAAGTTTGAATGAATCATTATGGGTAGAAATTAGTATAAAGAGAGAAAAAAAGACATGTTGGTTAAACTCTCGATGTTAAAAGCGCTTAGCAACAAACAGTCCAGGATATATTTATCAAATGTCAAAATTCGGGCATCCATAATTCACAAAAAGAATTTGGAAATATCAGATATAATAAGAGAAATAGTAGATTCTTTCGAAGCACATGCTTACCTTGTCCATAATTAATCGTGGAAGGACAATTCTCGGATGAAAGCAGTGGAGACCGCTCATCCATCCCAGGAGACGCCATATTGTCCATCGATATAAACTTTTACTAATTGTTTTCGATTCGAATTTTTTAATCTTCCTTAAAACCTCAAACTGTTCATTGCAGTTATTATTAATTATAATTATTTTTACCTCTATCAAAAATTTCGATCTAGGTAACGGATATATTATTTTCCGATAAGTTCATATTTATATTGCATTTAATATTTTAAATATTGTACTGTTATTAACGAATAAATTGGTAGCGTTGAAAGACTTCCGCTTTCCACTCAGAGAATCTCGGAGCGAATTGGAGTTCTACGTCTCAAAAATTTGCATGAATGGTCCGGACCATGGATTATGAAACTCCATTCTTCAAAAGACGTTCAACAAAGGTGTTCACAACTATTGATGGATATTGTACTACTCCTGACTTAGGATCTTTCTTATGTGGCCTTACGCCTCTTTCTATCACAGGTGAAAGTAGCAGGGCATTCCAGCACCCACGGTGAGCCACCGACACACACACACACTGATGGAATCAGTCATCAGGTGGAGGATGGATTCAATGAGCCGAATCCTTATCACTCTTGAAAAATTCTTTAGGTGTGAGATCAGGGAATTTTTTTTAAACAGATTTCTTTTGGCCGTGTGGAAATGCTTCGACTTTCCACTCTGGAGGACCCGGGTTCCAGTTTCGGGTCCCACCACTTGAAAATGTTTATCATGGGTCCGGACCAGGCCGTCGATCTCCGTCCTCCACAATCCGGCTGATCCCTTCGCAGGAGTGAGCATCCTGTGGAAGAGTTGGTTTCATCCAGCCACTTGGTATTCTTCCAGAATGGAAAGTGCCGTCATCTGTTATCAAAAACATAGATTGCTTTTATTTTTTATTCTGGTAGCTTACTATTGGAGATAAAATGAGCCCTTCCACAGGCTGCCCACCTCTGCGGAGAAGTCATATTTAATTTCGGAGGCATCGACGGATCGGTCCCTGATCTCATGATAAATATTTGCGAGGAATGAAATCTGATAATAGGACTCGGGTTCTCCAGTATGGAAAGTCAAAGAGTTTTCATGCGACCAATCGGTCCAGAGTGGAGGCACTGTACGCTTTCACTACGGTCATTCGGCCGAACACTAAATATTTAATAGGCTGAAAAGCGGCATAAAGAGAGAAACTAGCTCAATGTGGATTGCCCGTGATAGAGATATAGTTTCAAAACTGGCAAATACTCATGATATAGTACAATTTTTCCTCCTGGTGGTTGTAGAGTGAGATTTGAAAACAGCGGGGTCAAACATGGATCTAGCCTAAAAAATCGGCTATCAGATGAAATGTAAGGTATGACGAATCTTTTCTGTTAACATATATTGCCACTTTCCACTCAGGCAAAGTACTAAGTGGTGGGGTAAAAAATGCCTTTCCATAAGCTGCCCATCCCTGTGGAGGGGTAGCTGGATTCTGGAGGACGGGGATCAATTGGCCGGGCCCCGACCCCATGATAAATGTTTCAAGGGATGAATTAGTTAGATAGTTTAGTTTAAGCCGTCATATCCTCATGTCATTTCTCTATCGTTTGTAATGCCTATCATGATGTCTCTTCTCTTGCTTTGATTGCCATTCTGTAATTCTCTTTGTTACGTTAGGTTAGTGTAGTTAAGCAGTCATATCGAACAAGGGATATACATTACTTGTAGAGCTCATCATAGGCTGTCCAACACTCATGATGTGGGCGACCGGAAATCTGAAGGATGGGGTTCAACGCGCAGGGATCGACCCATCCTGAAAAATTCAGGTGTGGGAATCAGATTTGAATCCGGATCCGCCAGGGTGGTAAGCCACAGCTTTACCACGTGAATTCCGTTTGTCCATCGGTTATGGATGCATCTTGTATCATGGCCCGCCATCTCCATTTACTGCTTCTGTTACTAGTATGTAGTGTTGAACATCGATAAGAAAATATCGATGTTTAACTTCGATAAAACCATCGAAAGATAACATCGATATTAGAAAATATCATTTTTATGTGCATCTATCATTGTCAGTAACTACTGCATTGACATATTCTTCATCTACTTCCCAGTATTTTATCAACTTGTTTATTACTTTGCTATATATGGTTTAGTTTATTAGCTAGATACTCGCTAGTATGCCGTTCTTCTAATATAAAAAACAGCAGCTCAAAATTTTCGTTTGAGCTGCTGTTTGCCTATGGATACCATACTACTTACTATATTTATCGGAAACTAATCTTTTAATCGTTTCTCGAAAAGGAATTTTGTATAAAGGTGCTATTATCTTCACAAAATGCTTCAGGATCACAATTGTTAATGACTTACTGTCTTTCAGTGTAATAACATAAACTTTTAAACAAAAGTTTTCTTAGTTTAAATATATAATTATACATAAACTTACAATATATCTTAATATTTAGAATATTAAGGTTAACGATTTAACCTATATGCAATACAATATTGCATGTTTATGAAATATGTGTAACTTATAGGATAGATTATAAAAGATTTGTTTTTCCCTATAGATAAAAAAAAAAAAAAAAAAAAAAAAAAAAAAAAAAAAAAAAAAAAAAAAAAAAAAAAAAAACATATTTTTGCTATCATTATTATATAAAACTAAAACTTTGACCTACTAAAACTAAAAAATTAATTTAAAATAAAACGCAGGTAGAAAAATACGAATCTTTCATTGAAAAGTGAATAAAATAAATATTTTTGCTGTATGATAATTATTTTATAAACTGTTTTATAAAATTAATTTAAATTTTAAATATGCAAGAATTGCTAATTCAATTTTGAAAAATATCAATTAAGTATATAGTTAGTGTATTGATTTTAATTTATAATTTTAATCATCGTTGGCTGAACGTTTCATAATAAACATATTTAATGTTTAACAAAATTTAGTAATTTCTTTGTTTTTATTAATATTAGATTAACTCAATAGATTTAAAAATGTTAGAAAATTAAAGTGAAGTTTCTCTCTATGTTATTTAAATGGAAAATGTATTTTCTAGCTATTACAATATATTGAGAATCATTAATCGTATTCATATGAAACAATTTGAGATAAAATCGTAAATATTTAATGCTTTTTATTGTTTTGATTTATATAACAAGATCTTGTATACACTATATGAATTTATAATTTTATTTTCTTGAGAGGAAAACTATTGATTTGATTAAATTAATTATAAAAAGTATATTATACGCAAAACATTCTGTTTAGAAAACATTACAAAGTTGGCAAGTTCTTCCTAGAAGAGTTTGAAAGTGCATTCCCAAGACTATCAGTCGTGTGTTTGTGTTCGAGACATTACATATCTCACGTTAGTACATCGATCACTCAGACCTTGTTCCTGACATTTTCTCGATTGAATGTGTCTTAGAGTAGAAGATCTTCGGCTCATGTCCCAGACAGCTTTGATGGACTGGATAGGACAACACAACTGATTGGTTTGCCGGCTGCTATTTCTGCTGCTGTCCGAATAAGATGGACGAAAGATTGTGGTCCACTCTTTGCACGGTTATTACTGCCTTCAAAAAAACTTTTTCTCTCATCTTTCTCTCTCAATCGCCTTCCAAGATTATCTTCACGAGACTAATAGATATACCTAGAAAGATGGCAGCATTTTATTTTTCCCTATTTCGACTAGAATTAATAAAAATCGTACAGTTTTACATGCAATATTTCGATTAACACATTTAGAAAGGAAGTTTTAAAATTACTTTGTATTATTGGAAATTTTCATAGTTTTAGCTTTCGAATCGAGTTATCTCATTTAAGATAATAGGATCATTTGCAGAAATAAATAAGACTCGTTGCATTCGTTAATGTAGTTCATTTGTTAAGTAAACACTTCGAGTACGAATTCTCTTTCGTAATTATAAGGATAGTTTTATTATTTTACCTGAATTTGAACTGTTATATTACTTTATAATGATTGTATCTGATTTTAGTTTAAATATAAAAGCGTAAGCTAAGTAAGGAATGACTTTTAATCAAAATTTACTATACCGCAATGAAAATAAAGTATGTTAAAGTAGCTATTAAATTAAATAGTAAAAATATTAAAATATTTTATTACATGCTTATTGATTAATAGATTTGCAAAGAAGCAGGTTTCATAATATTTGGAAACTCAAAGTTTAAATATGTTTTTAGAGTACAAACTTATTCTCACTTTTCTCAGTAAAGTTTTCAAGTTGATAATAATCAACTTAACTTTACTGAGAAAAGTGAGAATAAGAGTATAAGTATTCTCTTTTCTATGATTTATTCTTTTATAAATAAATTTTCTTCTTTAACTCATATTTTTCTTAGTTTTTTTTAATAAGTAGTATTTTATGATTGAATATTAATTGCTTATAGAAATGCTATAATCGTTGGAAGAGTACCTCTTTACCTAATAAAATATATCTAGAACTATTAAAAATTAATCTGTTCCATTTTCTTTTTTTGGGAAAGATTATGAAAAAATTCCAAGAAATTGAAAAGCAGCAAACTAAAATTTGTGTTCTGAAAAATTTAATTCATTCATTTATTTTATTCTTAATTAAAAAAAATAATAATAATAACATTTGTGCAAACTAGATATATAAAATCTGATAACTTAAGCCACGTAAAGTTACTCATTTAATAATGTTTAAATCATATTTACAGTTAGTAGTATTGTTTAATGAGAGATAAGATAATCTTATTTAGTAATAAGAATTTAAACAAAATTTAAAAAATAAATATTATAAAAATAGTCTAGAAACTAACTTTTATATGCATTAAAATTTAAAATTTCTTAATACAGTATCTTCTATAGATTCAGTTAATATATTTAAATAATTGCAGAATTTTTTACGAATATTAAAATCTAGAATTATATCTGAATTTCTGCGAATAAATAATAAAATAAATCGCCAATATTTTATTTTAGGCTAAGTATCCTATTTTGTATATCATGTTAAATGCAACATTAACATGATATTTATTTGTAAAACTTTTATATAACAAATGAATCGTAAATTTATCACAGTTAAGTCATAGAATTTATTTATAAAAATGTAATAAACATAAATAATTTTTAAAAAAATCAAGCATCCGAGTTTCTGATAGGCTTATTTATCACAGTTAAGTCATAGAATTTATTTATAAAAATGTAATAAACATAAATAATTTAAAAAAAAAATCAAGCATCCGAGTTTCTGATATGCCTACATATATATATGATGATAATGATTTATGATATGCATAAACAATTATGCACTTCCATATATGCCAATCTGCAATCTAATCAAGAAATAAACTATTTTCCTTCACTTCATCGAGAGAATAAAGCGATTTTTTTCCTTTCTGCACACAATAATTAAGGCATTGTTAAGAAAAATAATATAATACAAACGAAAAAGTAGAATTATATTGATATTAACAGGAAAAATTCTAATAAATAAGATATTAATGACGAAATCAGAAATTCCCCTTAAGAATAAAAAGATGATAATTTAAATTTATATTAATATTTATCGAAATAAGTTATTATTAAAAATTCCCTGTTAAAAAGACTAAAGATTTTTAAAATGCAAAGTGGATCTTTCAATTAACAAAACTTAATAATCTTTATTTAAATCATTTGATCTCAGAATAGTCACACATATATATATAGGCCTGCAAATATATATAAAAGATATTCGATAGAAATTCAGATTATATAAAAAATATATTTAAATTGAAAAATGTTTCAAATACAGTAGACTTACTGTAAGTTAAAACTAAAAAAAAAATAATGTAATCTAGCTTATACACTATAGTAATCCGAAATTTTGGTATCGTTCCAAGTTAATGATAATTAAAATTGGCATATATTGTTTGATTCAATGTCGAATTTAAGTAATTTTTTTAAATGATATTATGGTAGATTTTCTAAAAAATATTTATATGGTAGATATCTAACTATAAAGTAGTTGTAGCTTTGTATTTGTCTATTTTTTTTTTTTTTTTTTTTGTTGATTCACAACACATACATTGGTTTGCTCTTTTTTTTTTTTTTTTTTTTTTGCATCTAAATCTTCTTTATACTTTGGTACTGCTCAAATAATTATATCTTCGTAAAGTGACAATTATTAAAATTATGTATTTATAAAAATTAATTATTAATGTAGTTTTGTTTAATATTTTTATGAACAGATATTTAGGAAAATTTACCGATCAACAAATATGACTTTTGCTATTTTAAAAATCAGAGAATCTGTTGTAGAATCAAATTTAATTAACTCCTTTACAAAACTGGTATATCTGCTTTTGTATTTTTTATAAGAAAAATTAATAGCTAAATGAATTAATATTACTCAATTTCGTAAATATCCAAGAGAATTTTCCAAAATGGACCAAAATTCATTAAATTATCAAGATAGTCGATTCGATACATGAAGCGAAATGGTGAAAATATTGGATATAGCGCTTCCCCAATACGAACTAAAAAGCTTTATTTGCATTACAATTATCGAACATAAATGTAAATAAATTATATAAAAAATTAAATTTATTTGAATACATATATGTACAATGTTTGAATTAACATTGAACATATATTTCTGACAAATTCTGACAAGTATAACGATAAGTGAATACGTTACTGCATATTTTTTAGTAGATAAGTACTGATATCTTTGTTAGACATTATCTGAAACTAGAACTAGACGAACATTTAAAGAACTGACATATACAAGATATACTGAGTTAAAGATGATGAATTAAATAAATGTTAAAATAAGTTCAAAACCATTAAAGAATCTTTTAAAAGACAAGAAAACTTACTTGCTAGAGCTAATAATTGCCGATAAAATTATGAACAAAAGAAAGAATTGAATGAATAAACTATTGGGCTAAAAGTTTATTCATGATAAGAATTAATTATAATACAAATAATCAATTATTACATCATCTATTATAGGCCATATGATTTGTTAATGATAAGTACGTTCTTTAGCTTGAATTATTTTTGATTTTTAAATTATTCCAATTTATTCTAGATTAAAATATCCATTCAAAAATAGATTATTATTATTATTATTATTGCAGAATGAATAATCAAACAGATCGTAAAAAATATACTATAACTTCTTTTGTAATTTCGGTTTGAAATTTTGTTCGAACAGATCTAATACCTGATAATTATAGAAAGCATAAATGGCAAAACGATGGTAGATTGACGTACCTCACAAGTTGGACGTCAACACAAAAGACGTTTCTAAGCAGGGCTATTAGAGACATTAGAAGGCAATGTGGTTCGTCTAGGCACAGCACGTAATCTGTGAGAGTTCGCAATGGGAGGTCTTTCCATTGTGATAGCACACTTCTAGGCTATTACTTTATCTCTTGCTTCTACTTGTCTGCTACTGTGGACACATACCAAGACATTTTGAACGTGGATTCAATTGAAATGAGATGTTCTAAGACGCTTGAATTAGACATGCATTATTTACTAAATTTTAAATAATTCCGACCGTTCTATTGTACAAACAATTATTCTAGTTTTTATTTATTTTGATAAGGACTACTATATAAATATTATTCTTATAAAAAGCTACACGAAAACTGTACATCATTTTTTTTATACAGTATATATAAAATAAAAGACCTAAAAAAAATAAATCAGATAAAATTATCCGATTCTTTATTAAATTGACTAAGAATTTTTTTTTTTATTTTTTAAGGTCAAGTAATTTAATTTAAAATTTTAAAAATAGTATTTCTGGAAAGAAAAAAACAAAGATTATTTTTAATTATGTATATATATATATTTAAACTTATTTTATTTGATCAGAAAATTAATTTACTTACGAATTTTTTATAATTAATCTTTGTTTGATTTTATAATAAAAATATTATTTGACGCTATAAGAATAAAATAATTATGTTAAACTGGATTTTATTTAATGAAAATATATATGTTAATTAATTATAATAAAATAGAAATAAATATAATTTTGAATTTTTCATGAGTTGAAGAAATCTGATGTAGTGGACTGTTTTAAGAAATTTTAACAGTTGAGTAATATTTCAGAATTTTTAATTTTACTGATTACATAAGTAAAAAAAAACATAAGTTGCGTAATTTTTATGGAATTAATTAAGAATTCATTTAGGTTATTTATCAATATTAAATACGAGGAAAATAAAATTTTAAATCGAATGAACTTGAAAATGGGGAAGTCCCTCTCGATATCATACTATTTCCTTCTAAACAATTGTCTGGAAAATATCTGAACATCATTATCATCATCTATTAAAGTTCACATTTTTGGACCGGTTGGACTAGAGTTAATGTTATAACTTTATGGATCTTATATAATTTTTTTTTATATAAATAATAAATGCTAGTGATATTTTCACATTCGTAAAAATGTAAAAAGAATGAGGAAATTCAATCAGATATATTTTTCATTTAAGTATATATCACTCTTTACGCTCTAGAAATTCTAATGTATAGTTTTACTCGGTAAAAATTGAATAAAAAAAAAAAAGAAAATGGATCGTAAATGCTACCTTATTCGAAAGACATCCTACTTAAAAAATTAAAAAAAAAAATTACTTTTGTGTAAACTCTAATGGTATCTTTTCGCTTATTCTCATAGATCTTAGTTTCATTAGAATAATTTATTTTTCTTTAGATCTATAAAATGGAATATAACTTTTCTTAATTAAAAAAAAAAAAATTATTGCATAATTTAATTTTAAATAATTGTATATATTTTAATATAATTCATATATAATATAATAGATTTTAATAGAATATATAAATTTGATATAAAATTTTAAATGCTTGAATATGAAAGAATGATTGTAACCACCTATGTAAAATAATATTAGGTCTATTTATTTTTATTAGTTTAAACTAAATTGTTCCTCTCTGAATTTTTGTTTGAATTTAGAATAAAACCGGAATATAGTAGATGGTGAATGTTTTTTGTAAAACTCAAATTGAACATAAATTACAGCAATAATAAGAGAGAAAAAAAAAGACACTAAAACACAAGATTAAATCCAAACTTTTCTTTAAAAGCAAAAAAGGAAATATTTGCTTAAAATTTTATTTAAGATTTAAATTTTGTTATTCATCTCTTACTGAAATTATTTTAGCTTTCATAACATTATAAACAATAGAAAAAAGGTTATGTAAGAACTACAGCTTATAAATAGCTAACAATTCCAATAAACTAAGAAATTTAACTTCTTTGTATGGATTTAGTTTGTTTCTGACAAATTTAATAATATAATCGAATTAATTTTTGTTTAAATTTTTATGGGGATCACTTTAGCTAATCTATTTGCAATGCTGTATTTTTGTTTCGGTAAGAATTATACTTTTAAAAAGCAGAAAAATTTGGCAATGAATACGATTGAAAACATTTTCTACACAAAACAAAAATCGGAAAAAGTATTGTACATGCCAAGAATGCCAAGAAATATTAAACACGAGTTATATATAAACTCACATATTTCTATATGCGTTAATTTTATATAAATATAAAAACAGAAATCGTTTTTATACGTATATAAAAATGAAAATCGCTACATATTGATGAAAAATATACTTTCACACTATATTTTATTGCCAATGTTTAAAATTCTTCCTTTTGAAGCTGAGTAGAAATATTATTAAAGAAAATTTAAATGTAGAGTTTGTTATAATGTTTTGGAGATACATCAACAGCAGTAGAAAGATCTATTAGCTTGTAACCAAATGGATTTGTCCATTTTTATTACTTTTTCTATTTCAGTTAAATGATAATCATAAATTATCTTTAAAAAGAATTTCAATTATTGCAAATTATTAAATTTTCTCATAACCTAAGAGTGATCCTATATCTCTTCTAGTATGAGAAACGATAATTTCAAGCTGGCGTGTATGCTTTATGGTTTAAAAGACGTCGTACTTTCATCAAACCTTTAACGTTGAATTATCGAACAGCAGTATACTGAATAATGAAGATATTTCTCAGAGCAAACGTAACTAAATATCTTGAGAAGAATACACTAATAACAATAAACTATAGACTATTAAGATTATATTTCTATCATTGCGAACGTTTTCTTACATCTACTTTTACATTATAATGCCTTTTAAAACTTTAACTAATTAATTTTGCATTAATAGAAAGTTGTAATTAAATGAAATTCGAAAATGAATATTAATTATATTTATTCTTGAGATGAAAATTTTAAGACATTAATTGATGACTTTATATTAGAACCATTTTTTATTAAACTTTACATGTTTATAGATCCAAATTAAAGATCAATTTGCGTTTGATAAGTTAAGTAGTATTTAGAACTATTTTTCATTTTTTTAAGTGTCAACTTATGATAGAGTTTTTTTAAAATATTGTGGAATAAAGCTCTCTACCTTTATTATGACTTAGATTAATGAATATTAATTATATTTATTCTTGAGATGAAAATTTTAAGACATTAATTGATGACTTATGCTATATTAGAACCATTTTTTATTAAACTTTACATGTTTATAGATCCAAATTAAAGATCAATTTGCGTTTGATAAGTTAAGTAGTATTTAGAACTATTTTTCATTTTTTTAAGTGTCAACTTATGATAGAGTTTTTTTAAAATATTGTGGAATAAAGCTCTCTACCTTTATTATGACTTAGATTTCTAGGAAGTTTAATAATATTATTTGAATTGGTGTTTTCTCTGCTTGGTAAGGAAAAGAAAAAAAAAAATGAAGCAAAATGAGTTAGCGGAAGACGAAAGGTGCAAGATGCGATGAAAGTGACAGTTACAAATCACCTTTCATCAGTGATTACCTACCTCACACTGTGTTCTCAGAATCAAGTGAAGTAGAAATGAGGCAGTTTTTCTGCTTCCATCTTAAGAAAAATTGCCTTCTAACAGCCGCTAGGTCACACAAACATCGCTTCTAAGTGAGAATATTCTACGGATATTAATATATCGAGAGAAAAATACAAAATGTGGTTAACTCGCACTTTAATTTTTAAACCAATTCAACTCGGTTTTTCGAGATCATCAGTTTATTTCACTAGTCGATCGCTATAACCGATGTGAACTTTTATTGATTTGTATCATAATCTCATAAACAATTTATTTTTATATTATATAACCATGTTAATCACATAAAATTCTAGATTTCAATTTAATTTCGTTTGAAAATAAACATTCGTGAGAAGATTGCTCAGCAAAACATAAGAGATTTTTTTGTATAAGTTAAAGAATTGTGTTTGTTTATATGACTGTACTAGTAAATAAATTCGCCTATTTTATTTTTTTTAAATACCTAACAAAATTCTTTAAAAAAATTTCATGTTTCAAAAGTAAAACAAGAAGTTCTTACATAAAGAAATTTTATTTATTTATTTTATATTTTTAAGAAAAATAAATTTAGGGAGTTAAAGTAAACTCTATTATTAAATTTTTATTTACGTTTAAGTGACATTCTACAGTCTATTTTATGTCTAATTTATCTTAATTTGTCTAATTTATTATAATCATAGTCTTACGCTGTTATAAAAATGAAATATAGGAAAATCAATTAGAATTTATTAAATATATTTAATATATATATATATAAAACAATTATGTAATTGGTTTTTACTTTAATATGTTTTGATATAAATAATTATGATGTCAATCAAATTTTCAAGTTACTCTAAGTATTCAGTTGAATCTTTTAATCTTTTAAGTCGTGGAATATGAAAATATACTTTATATAGGAAGTTTAATCGATTTTCTCGACTGTCTGAACGAAGTAGATGACTGTGATTTATGATATACTCTAGGTGTGGTTACACTGTGGGAAATTTAATACAGTTCCACGGGAATACTCACGTGACACATACTTGATAAACGGTTCTTGATGGGGGAGGGGGAAAGACATTGAAAAATGCGAGAAATCACATCAGAAAATTTCGGACCTCTCATTATTCACTTCAAACTCGGAATACCTCGGCTCGTTTTTCTATTCTTTTCTTTTTTTTTCCTTTGTATTTTTAATCTGTTTTGGGAGACATTTTCTTCTTTGGAAGACGAACTTCGAAACGACTGTATTTAATATTAACAATATCTTTTGAATGTTAAAACTCCTGGATGCCGAAATTCTGTAAGGATCTCAATCTATACAATCTATTGGCATCTCGGATAATATATTATTCTAACTTGTATAATTTATAAGTTGAGAGAATTTATACGAACTGAATATTTTTAAATTATGAAAACATTCTATAATATCGAATAATTATTTTTTTTATACTACTGAAAAAAATGTCTAGTGAGTGGAACCTATAGCAGTAAAAAATTTGTTTTCTTAAATAAACAATAAAATCCGCCAGTTTGCATTTATACAGATATTTTATAAAACATTTCGAAGATAAATTTTCGTTATGTTTTTAACTTGATAACTATTCGAAAACTGTAATTTTAAGTCAGGAAAAATAGGAATTATAGACATAAATCTAAATACTTAAAAAAAAAAGGATTTCGTACAAAACTGTGCACTAAAGATTTTTTTTTTTTATCAGAAAAATCAATAATATATTAATAGTTTAAATTTATTGTTTTTTCCATATTTCATGAATTCTGCCTTTTGAATAATTGATAGAATTTTTAAAATGTTCGGATATAGTTTGGGTACATTGAATGATTGAATAGCCTATTGAATATATGCAATGGATGAAACAGAAAAGACCACAAAAATCGTTCTTGAATAAAATATTCCTAAGATTGGATAAAATATTAGGTAGCCTATTTCTAAGTTATTATTTCTGTAAGAAAAAATATATATATAAAAATATACTTTATGATGTATTGATGTTTTTTAATGATAACTAAAAATCAAATGTTTTAAGTGAGAATTTTACGCTACTTAATGTTTGAATCTATAGATTAGTCTAAAAATATATATATATATTTTCATAAAAAAATCTTGTTTAATAAATTATTTAATTGGTTTGTAATTTATTTCGTAAATATATCGAATATCAAATAAATAGAAAACATAATCAATAACTTCAATAGAGCAGTTTAATTCAAAATATTTCAAACAACCATCGATTTTCATACATTTAAATAAATTTTTCAACTGATACTTAAAAGGCAATAACTTATGAATTTTTTTCATAAACAAATAAATTAAAAAGCTGACTTATTTTCTCAAAACAGTTGTAGAATTTTGTTATTTTTTAAAGTTACCATTTCTTCAATTTTAGGCATATGCATAACATCATAAAATTAAATTATTTATATAATATTCATATTATTTTGAATTTATAACTTATATGTATATATATATTTAATTATATTATAGCCTAATTTATAATATAGAATAAAATAAATATTTTTCTACATCATTTCCAAGTTTATAAAAGAGGCATTTTGTTTCTTGGATCTTGAAAATAGTTACGGAAGCTATTCATTTTTAATCGGTATCGGAGAAACAATAACCTTGTTTAAAAATATTTTATTACTATAATTATCTATTTATTATTATTTCTTTCATTAAATTCGTGACTTCTACAGTACAGTAATTATGAATCTACTTTCGTAAACACGAAATCTATTCTTTGTTCATATTCAATGCATTCAAAGCAATTTATAATTAATTTTTTATATGATTTTTATATAAACTATTTAATTTTAACCTATACGATGCTGTTTATCTATAAAAAAAATCTATAAAATTATTATTTTATCGCATTTATTTTTTTAAATATTGAATAACGTTTTCAAAATTTTAATGTTTTCTTAATAACTTTTTACATTAAATTGTGTTGGTGCCTTATTAATAATTTTATTCGTAAAAAATGAATAGATAAAACAAATTTATTTCAAAAATTTTAACAAGTTATCTTTATAATTAAATATTCTTCAACTTCATCAACATTCGACCTCGATAAATGAAAAAAAAAAAAAAAAATGACATCGCTGGCATTTATAAAATACCCATCCATATAGTGACGGATAATACGAAAAAAAAAAAAAAAATGATAATAATAATAAACAGTAATAATAATAATTTTGTATATGAGACGATCAATTTGATAACATCAAATTTGGTTTGTTGTGATATACATTTTGCTATTAATGAGTTTATTTAATGACCCTTCGTGATTTCTAAATTACTAATTAGTTGATTAAGGCATTTGTTGTTTTCACAGGATTAAATTATTATAATAATTATTTTAATAGAATGTGTAAATATAACCAAAGATCTATCTAAGTTTGCTAACAATTCTTCAATTTATAAAAATATCAGACCGATCATCTCTTCTCTTAAAACTCCGTATTAAACTAAACTAAACAAGGTTTTCGGAAGCATCAGACTTTTAAAAATAAAGCATAAATAAGCATCGCATCTTCCTATACCAATTTCGAATGTAAGCATGAGTGGGATGGGCACGCAGTTCTAATACCGAACTCCCTATACAAATAAGCCATTATAGACATCATTTCCTCAATCACATCGGACTAATGCACAAGCACTGTAATTACTTGGCCGATGGAACCAGGATCGCATGAATATTTCAGGTGTAATTTCCCCGGTTCACCTGTCCGCCTCAGTCTTCAGATATCCATTTACCAGAAAGATTTAAACTAGCATCTCTGCATATAAGAGTGAAATGCGATTCTGATCTTCTTGAGATTCTTATCTAATCTATACTAGATTGTTTCCGAGCAACTTTTATAATTTTCAATAGAAGTGTTCTAATAATGACTACTGAATTATTAATACCCACGAAAGAAATGGGGAGGAAAAAACTTGACATTTCTCTTAATACATCGAAATGCTGTTTAATAAAGAAAATAAAATTTAATTAAACTTAAGTAAAAATAGATAATTTTAATTAAACTAATTAATTTTTAGATATTTGCATATTAATGTAGATAATAAGTAGAAATTAATATATACTTTTTCAATGTTTAGCTTCATTTTAATTTAAAAAATCCTTTCAAATAATCATATTATATAGGATTTCCTTATAATAATCAAGAATATGGTTTAATATAACTAAATATTCTCTAACTTTTAAGTTATACAGCTTAGATATTGCAAAAGAGATCTGAATATTTTAATCAATTTATAAACTGTATAATAGGTTTATTTCTATGAATATGTAATTATCACCATCACCATCACCATCATCATCAAGCTTCTTCCCATTTCTATATGGAGTCACTGTTTTTGATGAGCTTTCTCCATTCCCTTCTGACCCTTTGATCTCAGATCCACGATATCTTGCCACCTTCTCTTGGGTCATCCCCTTTCCTCCTTCCTTCAACTTTCATGTTCATAAGTCTTTTGCCCGTGTAGTCTTCATCTCTTCTCATTACCTGGCCAAACCATCTTAATCTACTTTCTTGGATTTTACTTGTAAGATTTTACTTTTTCAACTCGACTATTTTAGAAACGGTAAAGAATATAACGAAAAAATATTTTACGTGAATAAAAAAAGTCATCGTATTGTTTAATAATATTTAACGGTATTCTAGTATAGTAAAGTTATGGTGGAAGGAAACATTTACAGTAATTATAATAAAAATGATCTTGATAATATGTAATTATTAAGATCATTTTTATTATAATTACTGTAAATGTTTCTTTCCACCATAGCTTTACTACACTAGAATACCGTTAAATATTATTAAACAATACGATGACTTGTTTATTCACGTAAAATATTTTTTTCGTTATATTCTTTACCGTTTCTAAAATAGTCGAGTTGAAACATCTGAAGTAAGAAATTTAAAAATCTTGCATTATTTTTACTTTAAAATAAAAGAAGAAAAAAACAATGTCAATCAAAGTTAAAACTTTCTTTGATATGTATTGTTTATTTTATTTGTTTTCAAAATATATACTACAATCTAAGTATGGGAAATGCAATGGCCCTTATGGGAAATGCAATCATAAAAGCACATAACATAAAACAAACATCATTTTAAAAATAGAATATTTATTCGTTTCTTAAATGGGAAAATTTAAATAAAGAATTATATTACGCATAATTTGGAATAATTTAACATTATTCACGAAAATATTACTGGTATCAATAAATGTAACAGAAAGTAATAATAATAAATGCAATAGTTATTAATATAATATGTACTATAAATGCCATTTTATACTTAAAAATAATTTAAAAAAAAATAATAATTTTAAAAATATAAATATGCAAACTTTTAACTCATTTTTAAATATTTATTTAATAAGCTTTATGAATATTTAGTAAACTATACTGTACTGTATTTATTTACTGCTGTACTTTTTGCAGAAAATGATTTTTATATTTATTCTGTTTTAAGTGCAATAGAAAAATAGAATAAAATAATTAAATATTGTGAAAGAACAACTAATTTAATATTCAAAATTTATCTAGATAATTAATTGAATAATAAATTCATTTCTAAAATTTCCTTTAAAGTAAGGTTACAGGAAATATGAATATCATTTATATCAAGGATTAATAATCAATATACGTCTGTAACAAACAACAGTACGAAATCGCATTAGAATATTTTTAAAATAAATTTTCAGATGACCTTTTATTAATTTTATTCTTATTCAGTTTTATTTTAATTGTTATTGAGATGGCATGTTCCACGTTTTCTTGAATATTCTTAGAAATAATTGATTAGGTTCTTTCAATCGTCACTAGATTTAGAATTAAGATTTTGAAGATAGCAGAAAGGTTTATTTAATCAAGATTGAACAAATATTCAATTTAAGTGGAAGGACCAATTGACAAATCGTATTCAGTTCTATCTCTGTAGCGATGCTAATCGATCATCACCTACGGCGAATGCGTCACCTACACCCAGTTTCCCAATTCCTAGACTCAGCTGACGTCATGTAATTCACCTCCACCCACACCTGGTCTCATTTGCATATCTTCCACCGGGTCATCATCAAACAAGAATATGTCAATCAATATCTCACTTCGCATTCCCTCCAGGATTTCTAGCTTGAAAGGCGGAGCAGGCACAGATTATACAACCCCGAGGGGGAAAGAGAAATAACGGGAGCCCGCCTTTTCTCTCTGTAACCTTTTGCTAGCATTCTCCCACCCCTAAACTTTACCCCTCATTTTCTTACTGCACCCTGTAATAGGTTCCATGTCATGCGAGTTATAATTAACTGTAGACAACAGCGGATGAGTCATGGAAGTTCTGTCCGTATCTCGGCTTTTCAGCACGACACAGACAAATACTATCTGTAGACAAGCGTAAGTGTGTGGTAGGTGAAGAAAGACTAATGGAGGAGTAAGTGCGAGCACACGCCCTGGTCTTTCACCTTGTCGAAACTTCGTTTATAAAGTTTTAGCGAAGATATCCCCAATTTACTCTTCTATCTGCTCTTCAATTAGAGTACAAACTTTAGCCTTTCATTATAATTTTTTTTTTTTTCTTATTGCTATAACTGACAGCTAATTCTAATAGAGATATAAGATTTTGCGTTATTTTCTTTAATTTTTAATGATATTAGACAAATTTTATTAAAGTAACCAGCTGGCTTGATTGACGGCCATAATAGACTGATAGTTAAAAAATAAAATTTCGAATTCTATCTAAAAGATAAAATATTTTAAATAAGTAGATTAAATTTATTTTACTTTGAAATCTTGAATTTCGATTTAATTTCCTTAATTAAGTCGTCGAAAGGGAAAATGTTGATGTTTTTTTTTTTTTTTAATTTAAATCAAATATTAGGATAAATCTTAAATTTATGGCAAAGGATAACTGCCAAACTAGTTGGAGAAATAATCCGAATTTTCTAGGAAATAGTTAATATTTAAAGTAAAAACATTTCAAGGTAGAATAAACGAGATACGGTATTATCAAAGTTTTACAGTTTAATAATGACTTATATCAACTTCTATCATAAAAATAAAAATAAATTGCTATAAAGTTTATCACTCATCAATTAATATTAATTTGAAATAGGACATTCTGCACACTAAATATATAAGAAAATATATAAATATATTTTCTTATAATTATTTATAAGTTAAATAAATAAAATTCTACTAAATAACATTGAATAATGATTAATTTAAGATAGGAAGCCTGTATTAATATCGAAGTTATGCTGGAAGTAAATGAAGAAAATAACTGTCTTTTCAGTTAAATAACTTTTATTCAAATATACAAATTGTCTTAATAATGATGTAGGCATAATATAGAGATTAATAGTTATAACTTTTACATAATCTATAATTATACATGGATTTTTATATCCATAAAAATCTCCAAAGATGATTATATTCTTCTGCTAAGAAGAGCTCAATAATATTGAAACCTATGCAAGATTATATTAATAAATGGTGTATTAAGGAATCATGATAGATGTTTACTGATTGCTGACTGTTTATCCTCGTTTATTGCAAGAAAATAAGAGTTTGAGCCATTTTTCCCTACTTTGTTTCTATAATTTCGTCCATTATAATTAAGGTCAAGTATTAAAATGATAATGTAATTTATAGTTTATTTTCTATTAATTGTAACCTGTATATAATAATTAGCAAATTTTTCTTGGAATGGTGAAAAACTATAACATTATAATATTTATCTCAGGCAGCAGATTGAGCTATATATTAATATAAAAATTTTTAAAATCAAGTTCGAAACTATCTTAATTATGGAATTATATTAAAAATTTATAATAAAACTTAAAAAGTATTTTATTTATAATCGATATTTTTAGGTTTCACGTAACTATTTTTTTAGAATTGTTAGCCACGGCATGGATAATTTTGCGTACTCTGAACAGGAAGGAATAAAAGTTGAACTGTACATTCTCGTAAAGTAGTAATCTATATATTTTTTTATTTCTTTACGAAAAATAATAAAACTAAAATTAAAGAATAAAGTTTGAACTGCATGAACAGACATGATTCAATGCTTCCGGTTTGACTAGTACAGTGTAGTATTATTAATAGTTTACAAGGAAAATAAGTATATTTAATCGTAGAGATTTGAGTTTGCAAAACAATATATAATACACCAAATTTATTATTTTTTTAATTTATAGTGTTTTATTAAGACTAAAATCTAAATTATTAGACTAAACTGTGATGTCTAATTTTCATAGTTGATAAGCAATTAAACGTGAAGACAGATAAAAGGCGATAACACTACCTCAGATATGGAGTATTGTATATCAGAGAGGTTATTTACTTAAAGTTTGATTTGGATATCTGCATGATGTCATAATTCAAAACAACAGTTTGATCTGAATCGTTTAAAATTAAGCGAATATCCACACAGGAGAAAATAAGGTTATTTTAACGACAGATTGTAGTCGTTAACAAAAATTACCTTGTTAAAACAGATGCAGCAACTTTATATTATTTCTCAGACAGTTAGGATCCTCCTTTTGATTTACGTCATATTATCGGCGTCATCCCGGAGATTCGCCAATGGTCCGTTACTTCAAATAGATGAAAGCTGTTTGCCCTGATTTACTGTGACGTCACAGCCCACATCCTCTCCATCTGGTCCACGTTTCTGTACTTCACAACCAGATGCGTGCCAGTCTGCAATTTTCTCTACTTTCTTGTGTAACGTCACCAGCGAGAAAATCGCACTACCACGTATCAAGAGAGATTGTAAAATGCTTCAGTATATCCACGTGCTTTTCATGTGATATACCAAATCTTTTTCATTCGACGTTTTTCCTAACATATTTATTATTGATAATAGCTTTTGCGATAGGTTATCTACATCTATATCATCTATCTTTTTATGAATGATTAAAATGATATTTTAGAATAATTATCTTTACTTATAAAAGATATTAGTTTTTATTATGAGACAAGAGACTTTTAATTTTCCAAATAATTCATTACTATTTTCGAAATTTATCACGCATTAAGTGAATTTACTCGAATTTTTATTCATAAAACGTATGGTAGGCTGATATGCAAGATGACGTCTAAGACATAATCTTTGAGCGTGATAGCAGAAATATTGAATTGATTCATTAGAATAATATATGCAGATTTAATTTATGTAAGAAGTTTTATGAAATAATAATTGAAAAGAAAAGAAAAATCGGATTATAGTAAAACTGTTTTGTTGCGCTTCATTGAAATAATCTTTTAAATTATAATATTCGGCAGATTTAATTTATGTAAGAAGTTTTATGAAATAATAATTGAAAAGAAAAGAAAAATCGAATTATAGGTAAAACTGTTTTGTTGCGCTTCGTTGAAATAATCTTTTAAATTATAATATTCCGCTTTTCTTGGTATATTTACAAGTGAAATTTATGCAAATAATAACTTTTCACGATAAATTATTTATTTATAAGCAATCAGTATTTAGTAAACCTAAAAAAGTCCGATTTCTGAATATTTAAGAGATTTTTCTTTGAGTACAATCAGTATTTAGTAAACCTAAAAAAGTCCGATTTCTGAATATTTAAGAGATTTTTCTTTTGAGTACAGTTGTTATGAGAATACTAATCATTTTTAATCGCTCCATTTTTTTTTCCATTTATTTATTCGTATTTTTTTTCAATTCACAGAACTGTCGTTTTGTCAACAAAAATTCATGAATATAATTATCATAAACAGTCCAATATAAAATTCTTATCGGGTTCCTATTATACTCTTAACATAAAGTGATTCTAGTCACGCAAATTTAATCTATTTTATGTTTATATTCCTGCAAAATTCTATTCAAATTAAATTCTGGAACAGATATGGTTTCTACGAAATGATCCTCTTTAATAATACAATGTGCATCAGTCGTACAATGTAACAATTCTATCCATTCCGAGGCGTGTGGCGTGTACCAACTTTTATCTTTTCGTGACGCCAATCATGTCGAAGGGCAGCATTTTATTCCCCTCACTAACATTAATCGAAACATATCGATTTATTCGCATATGGATTCCTAGATCTAAATAAATAAACTATTATTTGTTTCACTACAGTTTCTTACAGTGATCAACTGTAAGTATACAAGTTTAGTCTATCAGAAAACATTTACTGTTTTGATTCGTTAACAGAACCAATCCGGATAATAATTTATCAAAAATAATTCTAAAAAGTTAAATTTATTTTGTTTAAATGCGAATTTTTTTATGACTTTATTCAGAACACAATAATTTATCAAAAATAATTCTAAAAAGTTAAATTTATTTTGTTTAAATGCGAATTTTTTTTATGACTTTATTCAGAACACGGGAAGATTACGAATAAATTTTATTAGATGATTTAATTTTGATAAAATTAAATTTTAATAGGATGGTTCTGTTGGCATTTTAATGCTTTCACTTACGACCATTTGAATCTGAAGTGATTTTTGTCTAGTAATGAATTTTAAACGCGAAGTGCAAGCATAACAGTTACAAATTGCTAGATTTAAACTAGGTAATGTTATTCAGAACATTTATATTCCCGGCAGTCTCACCGCAGAGGAGAGAAGAAAAAAAAAATTGGAGAGAGAGAGATTTGAAGTTGTTGAATGGCTGAGATGCAGTAATGCAGAATCGATGACAGACAACTGGTTTTCCCTTTTTCTTTCGGCTGAAAGAAAGAATGGTTATGATGATGACAATATAAAATTCTTACCTAAGTATAAATCGTTTGTTTCGTAAATAAATGATGTTCAGAAACTTCTTCTAACACTATTGAACTGAAAATTACCTCAAATCTGATTTCAATATTTCCTTTTTTTTATTGTCATAGATAAATTGAATTTTGTTTTCATTAAAGAGAAATAAATCTAAGCTTGTTTTCGGTTTATAAATATAATTGAAAAGACTTGAATTGGTTTATTAAAAATCGATACAAAAAAAAATGTTTATTTTAATATAATTATTATAGTTAAAATTATTAATTTTAAGCATTTTAAGTTAAACAAGATTTTTTTTTTGTTAATCAGAATTATATTTTATCGAAATAAATATTCATATTTGAATTAACCCATATATTGTGAATCTAATTTGTTTATAATTTGTTAAATAGTTGAAATGAAGAAACATTTTCTGTAATTTTATCTGCTATTATGATAAATAATTGAAAGGACTCATCATAAATTTCGTAATCGTATCAAATTCTAAAATTGCATGTTTTAAATATGTCTAGGTCTTTTCATGCATATAACTTTGATTCACTAAATTTAAAGATGATAAAAATTAAGGAAGTATTAAGTATATAAACTTAGCACTGACAAAATAAAATACAAGACTCAAGGAAAACATTGAATAACAAATTTTTCTGTCAATAATAATATCAAACATATCATTCATATAGAGTCCCTGTCGACAAAGAGCATGACTTTTCCCATCATTATGTCGAAACATAGGTCTATCGATTTTACAATGGTCTCTGGGAAAAGTTATTATTATCAATTTTTTGTGTACTAATGTTCCAAACTATATACGGTATGTCATAGATATGAAGTATTTATAAATAATTAAAACAAAAATCGAGTAATTTGTTAATTTAATAATCGCTTCTGTTGTTTATCGAATAAGTTTAACGAATGTTAACAATTTTTGGACGAAAATAGAGAAATCTTGTTTGTAAAATATATTTTTCAGACAGAATAATTGCTATGATGCAAAAGCGCAGAACTCATCATATTTTCGACATCTGTAAAGAAATACATGTCGACAATCCGTCGCTTGTGTTAATAGAGTGCTGCACAGAGTGGCGTGTATCAAGAGCTCTTCCTTGACACCTTAATTGTTGTCTTTGGTAAAGTGCATCCTCTTCTGGGTGGAGAAGATCCCACGCTTCTTTAGTTGATCTTTCTGCCACTATGTAGCGCTCCTTTTAACCTCGAGTTGCGAAGAGGCGTGTCAGAAATCTCCTAAAGTAGTCAGCATTGATCACTTTGTTTGTAATCTTTGCTGAGAAGTGCAAGTGTTAAGAGGTTTTATTAAACGTTAATTTTTCCTTTTAAAGTCGCTTTGAAATCCTTGTCGTCTGACGTGTGTTAATTAAAAATTTCCGAATACGAATTAACAGTTTAATTTTTGATGAGCACTATTTTTTTTTAATATAGATTATTCAGAGATCATCGACGTTATTAGAAAGTTAAAATATCGATTTCCCTATCAATGAGACTGAGAGATTGAGAGAATTAATGAGAGACAGAGAGGGGAAGAGGATATCCTACCTAGGTCTACTAACCTATAATTACTGGCCTAATTACGTGGAAGGTAACATCGAGACCTGACTGACAGGTGTAGGAAGAAACACGTGCCGTTTTTACACACTGTCATCACATTATCCTGACAGCTGGCGTTGGCGCCCGATCGTCTCTACATCAGCAGTTCGGATATTAGCAAACTGAGTTCCTATTTAAATTAATAAAATATAATATTATATTAGATACTGAACTGTACCAGTTAATACTACATTTCCTATTGCGAAATCATATTAAAACAATAGAATTCTCTCAAACGTACTCTGATGTGCAGAAAAAACATGCTCGAATACGTACAAGGATAGTTTAAACATTGTTTCCAAAAATTACGAACGATTTAATTTATTTCTTTTCATTAATTATTAACATAATTAAATATACGTAAGCCTATGTCACTCTGTGTATATAGTAAATATAATCTAATTAGTTAATAAAGGAAAGTGGTGTATTATGTGATATTTATGCGAAATTCGCCGAAATGAAGGTAGGACTACATCACTTTTTTTGTTTCCCACAGGCCCCACCCGAAAAAAAAAAAAAATTATATCATACGCTATGTGCTCTTTACCAACTGCTCTGTGATCCTATAAGTTGATTGATGTGAATAAATGCTGTTATTGTTATGTATAAGTTGAAAAATTAAATATTAAATTTAAGATAAATTTGAAAAATATTATCGAATTAATTAACATATTCAATCTGTTCTAAGAATCATATTTATTAATGAATTTTAGATTCATGTTTAAGATTTAATGAATATTTATATGCGCAACTTGATTATTTGTGTTTTTATTCTTCGAATCAATGTTTCTTAAAATGTGTTTCATGGATTCCGAGATTTGTGCAAAAATATAATCATTTAAATAAAAAGATGCATAAACCTCATACATAACTACATAAAAAAAAAATATGGATTAGATTCTAATTTATAAATTAGTTTTGTTTGACTGAGAAATAAAATAATGCACTAGTAGGATCAACGAATTTTTCTTATAAAAGGAATCAACAAAGAGGTTTGAGAAATATTGCTTTGAATAAAAAAAAATTTCTTTTAGAAACAATAGGAATTAATTTTATTTATCCACCAAAAATATTTTAAAGTAAAATAAAATAGTGACAGCTTATCAAAACTATTTATTTTACTTATAATTTTTTTTTCATATTTGAGACGAACGGAAGCTTTTAAGGTTCCACTACTTGTATGATTTGACTGAAAAACGCCCATCTTTCGTGACAGTGGCATCAGAGTAAAGGGTGTTATGATTACAGTCATTTCATGCAGGCTCAACGGAGTGAAGGTGCTCAGGCAGCACTGAGAGATGCGTGCGTGTTTAAGTGTTTGTTGGAAACACGGCAGGCAACCTCGCACCTAGTGCCAAGTTGTCAAGGACGAAGGTTCTTTTTTGTCATTTCCTTCCTTATCTTGTTTGATCGACGAAAAGTTTCTTTTTATTATTATTAAAATCTTCGTTTCGAAAGACGCTCCTATTATTATTGTAAGATCTAAATATATAGAGCAATCCTACGGTTATATTCTGTAATTACTATAGTTATAAAAAGTCAGATTTAAGAAATATTTTTTTTTTATTCTTTTATACTAAAAACAAAAATTAATGAAAAATTATTTTTGTATTTTAAGGTCTGTTTACTGAAATAGACCTTCATGTAATTAAGCATGTATAATTAGACTTTTTATTAAAAAAAAAATTATTTTCAATGATAAGAATGATCTTCTACATAATATTTTTGTAGACTATATTTTAAAATTATTTTATTCTGTTTACATTTTATTGACTTTGCCCGAAAGTAACAAAACGATAATATTTTTGTAGACTATATTTTAAAATTATTTTATTCTGTTTACATTTTATTGACTGCCCGAAAGTAACAAGATGAGATCCCATGCAAAACCATAATTAATATTTTAAATGGATATAGAAACATATGTCTATATGTAATTTTATACCATTTAATAATGGTCCTCAAAGTATTTTTATTATTATTTTTAATATATTTATACAATCAATATACGGAAAAACAATATTAAAATCCTATTATAATGTTCTCAACTGTAAACACTCATTAAGTGCATTTTTTTTTTGTGAATATTTTATGTCTGTACATAATTAAAGTGATTTTTTCTGATAAAAATTAACAACTGGGTTAATTATATTATTTATACTAATTTTCTTAATCGCAAAAATGGAAGAAATAGCATTTTACTATATACATTAATTCGGATGAATTAAGCTTCTAGTGTTATATTGTTCAGAATAATTCACAAATAAATAAAAAAATTTATCACGTTTTAAAATCAGCAGATGTAATTACAAATCTATGTTACGATAAAATTATAATTTAATAATATTTTCAAACTATTAAATGCAAAGATTTCGTTTCATTTATGTGGAGAATTAAACTATTTATTTTTAATATAAATAATGTCCAAAACAAACAGTATAAAAATCGAAAAAAATCGTAGAAATATAAACTTGAATCCACCCACCTTTAGTGGCCATTTGCATGATCTATGAGGCATGGATTAAAAGAACGTAGGAATAACGCCCTGGTTGTTTACAGAAGGGTGTGGGGATGATCTGTTAAGATTAGGAGTCAGAAAGAATGAATTAATGATCGTATAAACTCTAGACCTACGAAGAGAAACTAGTCAAGCTTTGTTAAGAAGGTGTGGTTAGTTTGCCATTTTTTCGTTTCAAGATTGGCAGGTTAAGTTGGTGATGTCTTTATCTATTTTCATTTTCCATCACGTTTTTCTTTACCACTATAAAAAGTTTCTCCGAAGATATTGCTACCGTTGAAATCCGTATATTTCTCCATTTGTTATCTAAAATTTGTGTCCGAAATATTATCGAATTATTCCAATTAAATTTTAAGTTATTAGTTTCACAAAGAAAACTTTTATTTAAAAGTAATTATTCCTCCTTAATGAATTTCATCACTTTTATTATTGAACATCTTGCTTCATTAGAGATATCAAACAATCTGATTAATTTATTTGAAGTTTAAGAGGAGAAAAGACGTATAATAATCAACAAAACATTAAAAAATTAAATTAAAGAATCGAATCTGCTTCAGGGATATTAAATAGTTTCCTATTTAATTAGAATACAAACATGAGAACGGTAGATAAGAGCATTGGCAAAGTTTTGATAAGTTTTTACATCAAGTTTAATGGAAAAAAAAAACTAAGCAAAGGAGATGTGTGTTTGTTTTTTTATAAGCTAAATTATTTAATGTATAAAGTATTTTTTTTGTAAACTAAGCACTAATACTAGTTCAAACATTCTCCAATAGAGGTTGCTTTTCTCTAATGGTTGATGTTGGTTAGCAAACGTGCTAAGCATTTCTACAGCCATGGAGAGAAGCATACGACATCTTAAATCACAGAACAAGACTCGCCTGCAGCGATTTCAGATAAGTTCCGCGGGGTGGGAGTTACTTAGCTATTTATATGGAGAGTTGCGAACTTTACAGCAAGCAACCAGTTAGTTTGTATCAGTGATCCGTTTCTTACACTGCCTGATCGGAAGACGTAATAGCTCCATTAACTGACTACACCTGCAGCTATTGCTTGTAACTTCTGCTTTAGACGATAGATTGTTGAAGTTTGATGGCGTTTTTCGAATCTGACTTAATTGTATTGGCTTCGGTGGTTTCATTCCTTTCTTTTTTTTTAACCAAGGCACGGATATTAACTTCCCATCCAAGCTAATCTTTTGAAGAATTTTCTTTTTGAAAGCATTTTTAATTGGGAATTTTTATAATTTATTTATTATCTCATATAAATAATTTTCTGAGATTGTTTTTGATAAATAACAATCTCAGAAAATATCATTTTTAACGATTTAAAAATAATTTTAAATTTTCTGTGAAAAGATTGTTTCTAAAATTATTTATAAAATAAATGGAAAGAATGAATAATCTATTTTCTGACTAAAATATTTTCTTTCTTTTTTTTTTTAATAAAAATCTTTCTTCGAATATCTATATTTTATGATAGGGTAAACATTGACTGTGGAGTTTTTCTAACCATTCGTGTTAAACTTTGAATTATTGGCAATTAAAGAAACCAACGGGGGAGTTGTTTTTTCCCTTAAGGGATCTACTTACAATAGACGACATTGTTGGCAGAAGAATGAAGAGCTTTTCTCCCTAGCTTATTCTAGTATTCCTGCTGCATTCATTAAGAAGTTGATGGAGATTTCAAAGCACCCAACGGGAGTATATTCCAATAATTTAACGCTAACGAGACATGCAATATCTCTCTTCAAACTCAAGTTCTGTCTTGGAACGTCAATAGAATAATTTTTACTTTTGTTCCGCCACAACTTATAACTTTTTTCCAGATTTTAAAATGATTTGTAAAATGTCTATTATACTCAAAATGGTCTTTTGATGCTTTTTTTTTAAATACATTCCATACTTCTAATTTCCTTAACTCTATATAAACTATTTTTTTTTCTTTTGATATAATTAATGATTATTAAATAAAATTTTTAGCATAGTTTACTTTTTCATAAAGTACAAATCTCATAAATATTCTCTTATTTTGGATATTCATTAATAAGTTACTTTTCAAATTTCGATCATCATAGCTACATAAGGTGGAGCCAAATCAATGAGAATAGAGATACATAAAATGTTTTATTTTATCTCTTATTTTGGATATTCATTAATAAGTTACTTTTCAAATTTCGATCATCATAGCTACATATGGAGCCAAATCAATGAGAATAGAGATACATAAAATGTTTTATTTTACGAGCATTATAATTCTTTCACTAAATGTTTATGCCTTTATTCAAGAATCTCATTTTCATTATCTTTACTAAGCTGTATTGCATTCATTACAACAGTACTCTAAAAACAACGAAACTTTATATCTCATTTTTTGTGTAAGAACTTGACGTTACCAATACTTTAGTTATGAATAATAAATTAAGTCTGAACTATATGAATGCAGTTTTATGATTATCTAGTCTTATAAGGAAAAAATGACGCATTTTAGTACTTCAGAATATTGTGTTTCTACCTGATAAGCTATTTAATCGAAAAGGTCAGATCTGTATTTAAATTTCTAACGAATAAAAAGTTAACTTTTTTATCAGAGCGAATTTTATCTATTAAGTACGAAAAATAAAAAAAAGCACTTTATATTTGCTCCAAATTTTAATCAAAGTTATTCAGTATATTGAATAAGCTTTAGATTAAACTCGTATTTGTATGCATGCATGCCTGATTCAAATCAAATGCATGTTAAAATTTATGTAGGCCTATCTTACTTGTTATACAATACAGGCCGATAAAGTTAACATTTTTAATAGCTTAGTTTTACCTGAATGCATAATGAACTATAAAAAAACATAAAGAAAGACTTACCGAAATATTTTCGATTAATTAATTTCGATTCTCGATTATATATATGCCGCATTCGATTAAATGATCTATCATCAAACATCTGAATTCGATTATTTACAAACTTGATAATTATGAAATAATAATTTTAATATTTTCTCTATACTTTACAATTTAAGATTTATTTAATTTTGTTCTGAGAAAGCAATTCCCACTATAAATTTATCAGAAATTTAAAAATACTGTCTATAAAAAAATTAATTAAAAAATATATTAAATATGATATGTTGTTAGAACATTCTAATTTTATTGTATTTAAAAATATTTCAATTAATTTCATAATAAATTACAAATCAAGGGTATAGAAGGCCTGTTATATGGGAATTTCCATATAACAGGCCTAGGGCTTAAAAAGTTATTAATTAAATAGCATACAATATTAATTATTATTAATATAATCACATTATTAATTAAAATAGAAGCTAATATTCGGATTATTTATTACGATGAGAAAATCTGCTTTTAAATATAGTAAACAATATGGGCTGCATTACATATATGAAGTAGGCTGTAAAATGTTGTAATATAGTTTAACAGTTTAAATTTTCACACATCTCTGCTGTTTGTACACGTATTTATAGGGGCATACAAATCCCTAGCTATATGGAAAATATTATAAACATTCCCAGAAACGAGACATCTGCAACAACATATTGTCCTCCTGTTTATAAATATGGCCGAAGTCTAACGGACCACTAATTTACATCTAAATGGTATCGCGGGAAAGAGAGAGAGAGACGAGTTGCAACCCCAAGCAGCTTTTAATATGCACATAGCCTTGGGTATCAGACAGGTATCGCAGGTGCTCTGTTTCCCCGACAACTGTTCTCATTACGTGATCATGGTCGTGACATGTTCACGATCCTGTCACGATTGCGGAAGGTTATGCGTATCTCATTGAGTTGTGGTACAGGGGGTGGTGCCGAAGCTGGATTCTCTCATTAGTAGCTTCTCTCTTATATTAATACAGTGTATTAAACTATAGTTGTTCTCTGTTGTTGTATTAACAGAGAATGCTGTTTATTCATATTCATTTAAACAGTAAAATTACAAATTTTAATCTCAAAAATCTAAATCTGCTCCTCTGATTGACTGTAGTTTAATTTACGTTAATTCTCCTTAAGTTTTAGAAAATATAAAAAACTTATAATAAAATTTTTCGAATAACTTTTATTTTTATTTTTTTTTAAATTCAGTTTATTAATTTTCTTATTTAAAATTTTTATATCATTCAGAAACAATATATATTTTTTTGTTATAATTAATAAAACCGTTTTGAATGCAAAGTTAAAGATCTGTACTTTTACACGATTAATTTCTAATTAAAATTAACGTTTCATTAATTAAAAAGATCATTAGAATCTATAGCTGTAATTAAATCTCATATTATTGTAATGATGTAAGGTAATAAGATAAATAGGATTAATCAAAATTTTTTATTATCGACTTTTTAAAGATTGGAAGTAACTTGTAACAGGCTATTTCGGTTTTTATGATCTTTAAAAGCGCTCAGAACCATTTCTGTCAATAAAATTTTATTTGAGGGATGTAAACTTGTAAAATGTCCTTAACATGGTGACGAGTAAGAATATTATTTATTTCTCAAGAAAGTTTTACAGGCTTTCCTTGAATGTAATTTATTGCTCAAGGTCAGTACTTTGTTACACACTTAATGATTTCAAAGATCTATAAAATTTCTAAAGTTTCATATTTAAAAAAATTTTGTTTATCTAACACAAGTCTTTCTTGGTGTTGGGATTCTTTTTTCCGTCAGTGTATATTCTTTAAAAAATTTTTAATTTTATTGTTATGATAATTCCATTTATTATTAAATCATTATTACATTAAAAAAATCCTCCAATACCTTATAAATATTGTATATTAACAGCAGCAAAAATCAGAATTTGTGATTATAAAAATTTAAAAAAAAAAAAAAAATCGCAATAAATCTAAAAAATGTATTAAAATTAATTATTATATTTTCTTAATTAAAATTCGTACTGACTTAAAAACTTTCTTTTCAAATTAAAATATAAATTCTTTATTAGGAATCTTAAAAATTGTGTAACTAAATTTATCTGCAATTTTTTTACCTATAGGTAAGCTTATAATTTAAATTCTCCTTTCTTATTGTTAACCTTTCAAAAATACCAGGTTTTATAATAAATATTCTATTTTAATTCAAAGATCCCAAATATACCACGAAATAGGTTTAATTGAAAAAACTTATATTCTGACATATGTAATCAATTATTCTGTTCTAAATAAATGATTACAGCAAATGTGATTTTATAAGCTTAAATATCATTTATTTATTACAAGGAATTAAACCCTCATTTGCTAATTTATAAATTATTTACATTTTTTTTAAATTATTATATTGATGATTAACAATAAGCATAAAAACATTCAACTAAATAAAATAGCAAAGATACCAAGAAATCAAACTATCACTTAAGCCTATTATACAAAAGATCAAACAACCCAATGAGATCTATCTAAAGGAAAATACATTATTTAAAATAATAGTCGAAGTGTAGATTTAAAATAAGAAACAATAAAATTCTTTAAAGTATGCTAAGTCTTAAAAAACAGTCTTTTCAATGCAAAATAAACATTGCCGCCCGAAAATTGAAATTTCTTGAGCGAGATCACGTACCTTCACGCTAACGCGATAAATGGCGTCGTCTTGTGACGTCACAGCAATGAGATTAGGCATGTGATTGAAATATTTTACTTTTTATGGAAGTTTCAACTAATTATAATTATCTAAAACTTACAAAATGTATTTTTTAACATTTATTTAAAAATTTATTGATGTGATTAGTATTTAAAGCAATAAAATATCACGTGACAAATAATGGCTGCTTACATTGCTTATGGGACTTAGAAATTATTTATGTGCATATTGTTTGAAATATAATAAATTTGCTTAAAAAACTGACTCTTTTAAAAATTTTACATATATTTAAATGTTAGGTACCCTTGTAAGTTCTTTAGGGGGTAACCTCTTTAGGAATTCATTTATTATATTAAGATTGGAAAGTAAAAATAAAATTACAAGATTAAGTTATAACATTTAAAAAAAAAAAAATTTATTTATAAAATTTATATTTAATTGGGTACTTTAATTGTTTTAGGTATAAAGATACACTGTGTCAGAAAACTATAAAAATTCCTTTAAAATCAAAGAGTTTGTAATTGGCGCATATGAAAGAAATTTATTGTATATATTAATTAATATACTAAATTCAAAATACCTATTTCAGGTATCAGGATACATTGTAGCAAAAGATGATAAAAAATTCGTTAAAATCAAAGTAAGTACAATTTTAATTTGAACATTTAGAAGTCCTAAATTGAGATATGACGAATCATAATAATAAATACAATTTAAATAAAAGTTTGCTTAAATGAAAATAGAATAAAACTTTTAAAAACTGTGTATCTATTGGATATATTTTCTTAAATAGATAAATTTGATTAAATTAAGGATTTGTTTATTTTCTTCATTGATTTTATCAGATATGAAATTTATTGTGTATACCATTGATTTTTAAACAAAATTTATTTCTACTTTCAATAGAGGATCCAGTATCGAATCTGGATCAGATGGATTGGCATAGATCAGTAATAGTATCCATAATGTACCTATTGAATTTTTCAAAAGAATGTTTTTACAAGAAATCACAAGCGTATACAGTATTATTAATGCAATATTATATATATCTAATAATAAATTAGTTTTTTATCCTGCTTCAAGTAATTATATAATATCTAATAATAAATTAGTTTTTTATCCTGCTTCAAGTGTTCTAATAATAAATTAGTGTATTTATCCTGCTTCAAGTGCTTGTTGTGACTAAAGCTATAGACATTCTGAAACTAATAATACATAATTAACCAATTTGAGAATGTTAGTGTCAAACTAATCGGATAAGTAAAGAGAAACTAAGCACTATGCAGAAATAGATCTTTATTTTCAGAAAGAAATGCTTTCGACCTTTCTCAACAGGTCTTCTTCAGCTAATGTCAACTTCTAATTTTTATGTAACCTGTTTGCTGTAAGTGACCGAAACAGATACAGTACTCTGTTATCGCAGGGTGGCAGGGTGATTTAACTAGTGTCACCGATCATCTGTGTTTCTGTCCAATGTAAACAAGCTTAAAGGTTTCGTTTGTGTGGATTTAGGATTTACATATTGTAATTATTATCTTTTATGTTTTATTTCTATATTTTTAGCATTTTGTTATGTAAGTATTGTTGTTTTATGTCTCGGACAAATAATTTGGTTTTATGTAATGTTTTGCTGTAAGTGACCAAAACAGATACTCATATATCTTAGGGTGGCGGTGATTTAACTAGTGTCACCGACCATCTGTGTTTCTGTCCATTGTAAACAAACTTAAAGGTTTGGATTGTGCGGGTTTAGGATTTACTTATTGTAATTATTATCTTTATGTTTTATTTCTATATTTGTAGCATTTTATTATGTAAGTGTTGTTGTTTTATGTCTCGGACAAATAATTTGGTTTTATGTAACCTTTTTGCTGTAAGTGACCGA
>AYEL01051884.1:0-72500 GCA_000484575.1 Olivierus martensii | reverse complement strand
AATTTATAGATAAAAATTTATAAAATATATTATTATAAAGAATTTTTCATGAATTATAAGTTGCTAAAGGAATATATTCGCAAACTAAAGCTAAAAAGGTTAATGATATTCAAATAACAGCCATTTTGAGATGAATTATCAAATATGGTTTTCCTGGAAGATAGAGTCCATCCTCGATTATCACCGTTCCATCCCTTGTCAATGATAAAATCGACTACTCCAGTCAATTCCTAGTGTTGACGAGGACATTAATCGGTCATCAACTCCCATATGACCTGAAATGCCCAGAGACGACACTTAGCCTCCGAAGTGTTCTGTTCCATCCCCAATGTGTCTCTAGATGTCGCCAGGCAATTTGATCCAAGTTTTGAGAAAATCGATAAATTGATCTTTCGCCCGAAGCGAAATGATACTGCGGTCGAAATGTCCTAAAATGGAACCTTGATGTTATTAGGCTCCGATATAGAAAGAACACAATTAGATATAACAAAATTTGAACGACAATCGATATCGGAATAAAAGAAAGTGATTTGCAATGGGATATATACGACTGGTTATATTGTATAGTAAAAATGCTAGTAGTAATAAAAGATTACAATGTGGCGTAATAGTCTAAAGTTTACTTAACGAATCATCATTCTGAAAAAAGATAAACAAGGTTAAGCAATAGCAGTTTGTTTTCATTATAGACTAACCGTCGAAAAAAAGCCGTTTATACATACTAATTCGAGATGACGATATAATATTTTATATTAAAAATACACTATTCATAAATTTTGCTATTGCTCGATAAAAGTATAAATATAAACTACACTGAATATAGATGTAAAGACAGGATTACAGTATAAGCTTATAAAATGCAAGATGTATCAAGAATTAGAGCCTAAATTTGCATATTTACAATAAATATATTATTATAATGATTAATTTTAGCAATTAAAATTTAATATTTCATCGCGTTTATCTTACAAATTTAAATTTGAAAAGTGTTATTCTCCAACGTTATATATAAAAATACACATTTCCAAACAAATTATTACCGATTTACATAAAACTTGTATTTTTATTCTTCAAAGAACTGACACAAGATAGTAATTAGGATTTATCGATAATTTATCATATTATATCTCTTCTACTTTTCTAAAAATAGTAATCAAGATTTATCGAAACGATCTAAAAATCTTTACGAGTAGTCTATAACTTAAAGTTTAAAATGCAGATTAAGTCGGTTCATTGCATAATATTTACGAGCGGCGGCTGATTAATCATCGCTACAAAATACAATGTCGTATGGTAGACAATAGGTATGCCTTAAGCTTCTGAGTAATAGTTCAATACCCTTACCAAACAAGTAGTTGCGTGCTAAGTCAAATTTTACACCAAAAAGCGTGATCTGGAAACTCAATTTGAATCATTCAACTTTTCTCATTTCATGCATTGGCGTCTTTCTGGAAATTCAAAAAATGAATGTCTTCCGATTCCAAACAGACGATTGCTGTCGACATGAAGTAGGAGTGGAGAAAAATCAATAAAACTAGCATTAGAGTTAATTTTATTCATAGATAGAGTGTGCTCCGCCCGATTCGGTGATATATTATGGCAGATGCAGTCGGGAGGGGCGATTGGGGTGACTCCTGTTGCTGCGTTTCTTTGAGTACAAATGTCTCACGCAATTGTACTGCAATAGGATCAGACACCATTGATTGATTGGATAATTTCGCTGTTGATAATGAAATTATTGTGCATTCCGTCTTATTTTACAGAGTGTAAAATTGCATTAATTTTTTATTGTAACGATAATAGTTGCGCTAAATTAATTCTAAGTTGTTGTATCTTTATTGACTATAAACGTTCTAACGTAGCGTTTTGCTTAATATCAATTTATAATTTTCGAAACTGTTTTTTTATTTTTTTAATCTATACTACCAGTTTATCACTCAAGTTTAGATGTAATGTCTTTAATGCTAGGTAAACTATTTTATGAACATTAAAAGATTAAACTTAAAATAATTTTCTTTCTATTTCGAGATAAATGATTTTCATTAAAGATTATTGGAACCAGTCACAGACTTTCTGATCAGAATAAGAAATCGTTACAGACGATACAGATTGAATATCAATAATTTCTAGATAAGTGCAATAATTGTAACCAGAAGATTAGATAAAATAAAATTAAAAAAATATGGATTAAAATTTATTGATAACGAAGAACGTTTGTGAATAATAAAAACACTTCTTACTTATTCTAGGACATATTTATAAAAGGGCATTTTAAAAGATATCTAAATGAATTTTATTAAATAGATAAATGTTTTAAATAAATAAACCTTAAATGATTAATAAAAACACTCGTTCGACTTTTCGGGCCGGTCTCTGAAAAGTTTCAAAATCGGGGTTTCACTGTATTAGGGTTTATAATATCAAGATCCCAATAATTTTTTCTAGTATTCAAATATTGGTATTGATTCATAAATACCAGTATTTTCACTATTAATTTAAAAAATAATTTTAATTTATTCACATAAAGATTATAAAATTGACGATATTTTTGATAATAGTATAAGCTTTAGTTTTCCAATAATCATATCTATGTCATATTTAAACTATAGTTCTTGCTTAATGTAGTTTAATTAAGAAATATCACCAACAATAATATATGTAGATTTTGGATTAATGCAATAAACTTAGGTATTATCAACTATGACTAATAATATATTTGGCTGTATTCTTTACATATTTACCAGGATTTGTTTATAAATAAGAAAATTCAGCTTAATTCTATCAAAAAGTCATCTCAGATGCCATAACTCTAGTAACTACTTATCTTTTTGTCTTTCAAAGACCTTCTTGACAGCCAAGACATTAAAATTAATATTAAATTCATATTATGAGAATTAACAAATAATTATTTTGATTTCAATGTTCAGAAAAAATTTACAATACATCATAATTTATACACATCTCTACTCCAGTTCTTCTCAAAGTGTAGTTTGCAGACCCTGGAGTTCAGAGAATATATTTATATGGGACCTTGAGCTTTTTATAAAAATATTAAAAAATCATTTCAATAATAATCTTAAATAAAAAATTAATAAATCGTAATCATAATTGCATGGGAAAAATATAACTCAGATTCTAATCTAATCTATAGATTAATTCTATTTGTAAACTCTGAGAAATTAAATAATTCAACACTGGAGGTATGCAAGTTTTTTTTTTTTTTTAAAGATTGGCTTTTACTAGAGCCCCTCTAGTAAAAATTGTTAAATACTACATATCTTTTTTTTATTCTTTTTTAACAGTCTATACTATAGTAGTTATAGTAGTTTATATACTATATTCAAAATGTGTACACTAGATCATCAGTCTCAAACTTGTGACCAACATTACATTTATTATAATTACAAGATTATATAAAAGATACTCAGAAAAAAATGCAGCAGTTTTTCATAAAATATTTTAAAATCAATTTAATATGTTTATATAACAATAAAACAGAATACAGTATTTTCAATACAAGAACTTTCACCTCAAACTTGTAAAAACTACACAGTAATTCAGCAATTTTCATTCGGTATGCCATGGCACACTAGTGTGATGCAGGAATTTAGGGGAAGTCAAAAAAAGTGAGAAAAAATTGTAAAATAAAAAAATTGTCAAGATAAATTTTAGAAATTCTGCAAATTTTTTGTAAAAGGATGATAAGATTAAAAATAATGGCAGTTTAATAAATAAAAGTGATAGTAAAATTCAAAAATCTATGATCAACATTATTTTTTAAAATAGTATAATTAAAATTTTAATTAGTGAACTCAATCTTAATACTTGATTTTTTAATGATAAAATCTTCCTAAAAAACTGATGTGTGCCTCAACAGTTTTATCCCCTTATTCAGTGTGTCACGTTGCTGCTGAATATTTCACCAAGGGATAAGTCATCGGGTCAAGATGAGGACAATAAACTCATTTTAGCTCATTTTTGTTAAAATAATTTAATGTCTGTTTTAAAATAAAATTCAATGATTTTGGTGTGTTGTTTAGTTGAGAAGTTTTCCATGGTAAATTTCCCAAGTGCTCTCTCTAAATTCTGACAAGATAAAAAAATAAAATTAAAAACAAGAAAGTTATAAATTTTTTAAACTGTCTTCTGACTTTTTACAGAGTATATAGATCACCAAGAATCCACAGGCCATTTATTAGTACCAATTGCAATTCTTAAGTGCACGTCTCACTGGTCAGAAGATTGTTGGCCCATAGCTTGTGACAATCCATCAATTAAAAAATAATATCCAAGAAAAGATCCTGTTCATTGGAATAGATACTCTGAGAAATATAATGGAAAATGCTTTTGAAAGAGCCTGAATTTATGAGGCAGAAAATGGTCATCATTTAATAAATAATTTTTATAACTAGTTTTAAAAAATATTTGTTTTTGTAAATATTTGCCAAAAAGAAAAAAATTAAAAAAACGGTTATGAATATTTTAAACTATTGCATAACTTATGCACTACCCTGTATGTTGTTAGATTATTTTATGATAAATATTAACTCTGTTATTGATAGCAGTATTAACTATCATTACATTAATGTCTTATATAATACATAATCATTATTCAGATATTACCATATAAAATTATATTACTGTACTGAATATTCTAAATTATAATGATTTAAAAATATATATTTTTGTGTCAATTTTTTATGTAAGTTGGGGAATTTCTGTATATTGAGATTATTATAAGATTTTAATGATTTAATTACTATGATATTTCATTTTATTTTTCTTATTTAAATTTAATACAGTGGATTCCACTTAATTGGGACATGTCAGGCTAAGCCATTTTGGCACAGTGGATTCCGCTTAATTGGGACACATCGGGCCAAGCCATTTTGTTTCAAGCTAAGCGCATATATATAAACAGTGGATTCCACTTAATTGGGACACGTCGGGCCAAGCCATTTTGCCCCTACACGACGCTCTTCCGATCTCCATTTTGGCCCAATTAAGCGGCTGCCCCGGCAACATTAAGTAACCTAAGAATCCTTCTCTACAGATCAGGACACGTTGGGACTAAGCCATTTTGGTCCAGCTGTCATCACGAAGTAATAATAAATTCTAAAATAAAATATGTAATTTGTAGGTAAAAAAATAATAATTAGGCATCTATTTTAATGCTTTATTAAAATATATACCTAATTATTAGTTTTTACCAATTTCCTCTGACTCCTTTTTCAACACTGGGCTGCTGATATTCACGCCTCACCCGCTAACTATAGAAATCTATTGATCTTATAATTCTTTGACTTCTGGATCCTTTCCATCACTCTTTCTTTTGGATGTTCCCGGAATTTTTTCTGTGATACCCACTCGTTACACAGTTTATTTTCTTGTTGTAGGAGATGCACTATGATATATTTTGATTTATTTCAGCGAGTCTAAAAAATTAAAAGCCAGCCATTTAATTTTATCCAGCAAAGCAATTTTACTTGAAAGTGTAAAATCGCTGGCTTTTAATTTTATCCAGCAAAGCAATTTTACTTGAAAGTGTAAAATCCATTCTTGGCATCTTGGCAAAGATTTAAAAATTTTAAATAAAATCGACACTGCAAATGAATATCACTAAGTATAGTAACGGTAGACTCTTTAGCAGACGCACATTTGCCAGACTCACAATGGTAGATAACTGATTCTCGTCATGCTAGTGTTGCCGAATACAGTATTGTTATGCGCTATTTATCAACTATGATATTTACTTATAATTTTACTAAAGAATGGATGTTTATATTAGTGTGGCGATAATGTGTTGACGATGTGTACAGTATGTAATAGGATAAGAAAAAACGACTACGACAGTGTGTCGACGATGTGTATGTAATAAGATGATAAGAAACGATCCATCCATTGTGTTAGTCTGTATTGTCTTGTAGAAAAGTTTAACCTGAAAAATTACGTATTTTGTCTTGTAGAAAGGTTTAATCTGAAAAATTACTGGTACAATAAAATGGTGTAATTTTTATATAAGGAATTTTAAGAAAGCACACAACAAGTATTAGTGTACGTAATGTTGCCATACATTCGAAAAATCCCTAAAATATATCAAAAATTGAAAATGCTACTGTCCCAATTAAGTGAAAAGTTGTCCCAATTAAGCATTTAAATAATGTATTAGTTTATTAGTTTGGTTTCCATTCTTTGAGATTTAGCCCAATTACAGGGCTGTCCCAATTAAGCAGAATCCATTATATATAATTAAATTTCTTTGATTTATTTTTTTGTTAAGGATAAACTATTTTTACATTGATTTTTGATATTTCTATTTGAATTAATTAGTTGTTCTAGAATTAAAATTAAATATAATTGCTTTTTGCATTATACAAAGATCTCCTGTATTTTGAGTTATTCACAATGTAATCACAAAACTATAAGAATAAATAATCTTTATTCTAAAGTTTTTTTATCCAATCCAAACTTTTTATATTTATTGTGATACTTATGCTGTAATGATCCAAAAATATTATTTCTGTTAAATTGTTTTTCTTTTCTAAACAGATTTCATAATTCTATATCAATATGGAATTATACTTTGCAAATAATAATAGTAACTTTTAAGTTTTATTTTATCAATTTATATAAAACAATTTTGAATTATTTGTATTCTAAAGATGTGAAATAAATTAAAAAAAACTCTAAACTATCTGAAATTTTTTAGTGATCATCAAGTTGATTTCATACATCAACGAGTTAAGTTTGTAGAAAAACATCTTTCAGAATTATGTCATGAATTTGCATCCTATTCAAGAAAAATGGGACAGTTAAGAGATAGTGGGGATTCATTGGCAAATAAAGTATTAAATTATGCTGTTGGAGAAAATCTTCATCATTCTTTACGTTCAGCACTTACTAAATTTGCTGAAAAATTAGCAGCTGTTCAAGACTATAGACAAGCCTATGTAAGTTTTTATTTAATAAAAATTATAAAATTTTATAGATATTTTTATTTAAAATAATTTAATATTTAAAAATATTATAATTATAATATTTAAATATATTTATTTTTTAATATTATTTTTCTTCTGAATTAGAAATTAAAAATATTCATATTTAATTTTTTTTATAATTTTCAAATTAAAAGTCACTTTATTTACTGATTTTAATAATATAAATTTATTTAAAATTCAAATTAATTGGCAAAAAAGAGTATTTATAGTCTGAAGTTTGTATTAGTGAAGAATTATAATTCAGAAAACTTAGCATATTTGCTTTTAGGAACATACAGCAGTATAATATTAGAACACAAATGTAATGAAAAATTTTATGAAAATATTTATACTTAAATGCAAAAAGCTTAAATAAAACGAATAAAATTTTAAAATAAAATTTAATAAGATCAATTGGAGGATCAGATCTTTTGATCATCTCAAAAGGATCTGATCCTATGCTATCTTTTGATGATAATTAAAATCAAATTGCAAGTGCTCCTTGAATTACAGATATTTGTACTTATAAATGTTAAATTTCATTTTCAAATTTCAGAAAAATTTGAAAACTCTTCAAGAATTTTAAATATTTAATAGGAAAATACTGTAGCAACCAATATAATATAACATTACACATTTAGTTAACTCTATGCACTCCTGTATCTTTTCTCAGATACAAAATGAATTTTATGTTCAACTCTTCTGTTCCTTCTGTGGGAGCAAGCATTAAAAATATAATTTCATTAATGTTTATTTTGATTAATAAAAAATAATTACTGTTAATCTGCATTATTTTCTTCTATTATCATACTAATTTCAAGGAATTGCTTGTTTTTTTTTGTTATACAGATAGTTCCTACCTTAATGAGCTAACTCAGTGGTTCTTTAACTTTCCTAGACCGCGGATCCCCTTCGGAGATCACTCGCCCTTGAATTAACTCAAAGTTTAAAGCCCAGAATTTGCATCATGCATATTTATTTCTAGTGTTTCATCACTGATTTTCACCATTTAAGGAAGGAAAATTAAGTGAACACACACATTTTATTTTTATTTGCATTTTATTGTATTGTTAATTGTAGCAATTACATTCAATTAATCAAAAGTATATAAAATACAATTTTTGGATTAATAATGAATACTAACAAGAGATGACACAACACAACACTATTTGTTAATATTATTTCCTGTGAGAGGGATGATGATGCATTTCACTGACAAGTTGTGATATATCAGACTTAATGGAAGAAACCTGAATCCTAAGTTCTGATTCTACATTTTCCAAACTGTTTCTGTACTTGTTTTTAAGATAGATGAGAGCAGAGAATGAATTTTCATATAAGTAGGTTGTTACGAAAGGCATTAATACTTTCATGGCCTTTTTTGATAGTCCTGAAAATTCATCCTGTAAGTAAACTTAAAAGTTTGCAAGTATCTTTTCTTTGAACATTCATAAAAATGCAGTTCAAAGACGGTGCTCTGAACAGCCTCATACAGTTGTTTTATGGATATGCCAGTCTGCAATTCTTTTTTCTAACTTGTACAGTGGTTATTGAATTTTTTTCTGCCTTTGGCCTTATACTAGTTCTATTTTTTTTTCTCTGCTTTGATCTTAATGCATTTATTATATTTGTTACTAAATATGAAAGTTTCATAAAAAGTGGTTGAGTTATGTGTTATTGAAATATAATAGACAGACTACTAACTAATACTGTTTTTGATTGTATGCTGAGATGGCATAAGCTACTAAGCATGTATGTGTTGATTAATATCTATGAGAAGAGGTGTAAAGCAGAAGAGACTTGCTTTTTAAAGAATGGTGCATAAACTGCATGCACCCTATGTTAATACATCATATTAGGCTTCCTGTTAACAATATTAGAATTATTAAAGAAATAAAGAAAAGTTGTTTTCTTTATGCATTGAAAGATGCAAAAAGAAAATTCTTCCAATTAAATGCAATTACTAACAGTCCAGAAGAGTAGTTCTTAACAACAATCCCAGATAGCACATGCATATTTATAATGAATAATGCAAAATGTTAGAAATGATTTCTCTAAGTAAATATGTCAGTAAAATAAAATAGATATTTAGACATTAGCTAGATAATTATGCTAGTAGAAGATTAGCATTAGATAATGATGTGTCAGTGGTTGGAGATATTACTCTACCTGAATATGTTAAGGAACTCTTGCTATCAGGCCTAGCCTGTCTCTCTAGCAAACAGAATTCTATATTTGACATAGTCCCCATGGTTGAAATGATTCTAAGCCCATTGGATGAGTTAGAAAAGAAAGCCTAAAAGTGGTGATATATTAACAATTTCAGTAGGACTATACAAGATACCTTATAACAAGTTCCATGTAGAGGCATCAATTATGATGACAAAAGCCTTGTTTGAGAAGAATGACCTTATTTATTAGAGAGGACTAGACTAAAAATGTGCTTCTCACACATTTGCAGGAATATAAACCAATGTTACAACAATTTGTGGATCAGTTTGGTTCAGTGGAAGTCATTTATGATCCAGCACAGTATCTACCCAACAAAGTTAATTAATAGACTTATATAGTCACCATATTTCCAGACTTTTGGTATGGTACTATGATTCCTAATCTGATGTATCCTAGACTTTTTGCATGTGAAAAGTATGTATAAACTCTATAGCCATCAGACCAATGATAAACAAAACCCAAATACCATTGTACCAATTAGAAACAAGAATTGCCTACTACTGTATCCATAGAATGAAACTATATGAGTTCACTATAGAATCTTCTGAGTATTTCATAGAAAGGCTGGTGGAAGTAGGTCCTTCCTAGAAGTGTTTACAGATATGGATTTTGAAAAACAATATCCCAATGAAAAAATCCCCCTGGCTTGCCTCTTATTGTATCTATTCATGGTACAATATATATCTCCTGATGTCACCACTTCAGTTATAAGAAAAATCTGCCACATGATAACCTATGATTCATTCTATCAGTTCTTGGGGAAATTTTACAAATAAACTGGAGGTGTCCATATTGATGAGCATTGGCAGACATCATTGCAGAACTTGTCGTTAGACATGAGCAACAAGTCTTCCTGCAATACAGCTGATATGTTAAATTATATGCTAGATATGTTAATGACATATATGTAACATGGAGGGATGTACATAAATCCAATAGATTCCTTGAATGATGAAATATGTTAATGACATATATGTAACATGGAGGGATGTACATAAATCCAATAGATTCCTTGAAGACCTCTCAGATGAAATCTTAGGCCTATGCCTACAACTCTAGCTATACTCAGCAGACATTAATGTGGACTTAATGGGGCAAGATTGTAAAACTACTACATATGGGAGACCTAATACTGATTCCCATATGATCAGTTGACTCCTCCTGCAAGAAAAAAATGGGTGTTTATAATATTTTTCAGATTAGAAATGCATTGTAATACTGGTGAAAAAAGGAGAGAATTTGATTTTTTTATTGCACAAGAATACAAGCATAGTTCCACGTATCCATAATTGCCATTACTATAAATATGTATGAAATATATACAGTGGGTGATCGGTTAATGAACAGTTCAGATAACGGACACTTTTTTGACAGATTTTTATGTTCGGTTAACGAACACTTTACAGAACAAACTGTGAGACTTGTGATCTCACATGTTCAGATAACGAACACTTCACAGAACAAACTGTGGGACCCACACATGTTCGGATAACGAACACTTCACAGAACAAACTGTGGGATCCGCAGCCTGAATGACAGATCAGCCAGATGGCTGCGTGGTAAAGCTGTGTCTTACCATTCTGGAGGATCCGCTGGATGGCTGCGTGTTAAAGCTGTGGCTTATCATTCTGGAGGATCCGGGGGTCCAACTCCTCTCGGATGGCTGCGTGGTAAAGCTGTGACTTACCATTCTGGAGGATCCGGGGTCCAACTCCTCCAATTTTTTAGGAGGGATCTGGGTCTGGACCATTGAAACCCATCCTTCAATCTTCCAGTTGACCCACGGACCATTGAAACCCATCCTTCAATCTTCCGGTTGACCCCATCATAGACCATTAAAACTCATCCTTCAATCTTCCGGTTGACGGGATCTGGGTCCGGACCATCGAAACCCATCCTTCATCTTCCGGTTGACCTCATCATGGGTGTTGGTCAGCCTGTGATGATGGCAGCTCTATAAGTGGCTAATCATGGGTGTTGGTCAGCCTGTGATGATGGAGGCTCTATAAGTGGCCACCGCCAGATAAAAATATTCCATGAGGCTAGTTTGGATTAACTAACCTAACGGAATGACAGGCTTAGGCCTTGCACGCTCGTGGACTTATGGGTAAGGATGGAAGAAAAGTAGCTTTCCCGATTAAAATGAACTCGGAGACAACCGTTCTCGCTCATAGGCTATCCGCCTGTCGGAGACCGCTTGTAATTGATCTAGCGGGCTTCGCGGGCCTCACACTACAATGCATGAAAGTTAATAAATTTGCTAATAGGAACAGGTAACAAGGATAGTAGATGATGACTCCCAGGTAACTGCTATGCATATTTCTACTACATATGAACTAACACTTTTAAGAGTTGTGAAGAATGTAAGAGAAAAAGCGGGTGTAGATGTAGTCTTTCAGTGTCAACCTAATGTCTTTGTGAGGATTAGAAGAGATAAGGAATCAAAATGCCTTAGTAATAAATCAGATATGTTTATGTCTGCAATGGGTTAACAGAAACACCAAGTATATAGAAGAATATGATGGTAAAACATCTAGATCACTAAAACAAATATTGCATGAACATAAGCAAGATATAGAGATGGGTAACCTTACTATAGCACTTGGAAAAAGAGCTTATGAAGTAGGTTTAGATATTAAATGGCAGGAAGCAAAAGTTATGAAGCAAGTTGCCAACCCAAAAGAAATATATAACATGCAAGACTTATGGATAGAATGGAGGAGACAGCAAATGGCAGTTGTGAATGATAACAGTCTAAGAGCTGTCTTATTATAATCATGGCAGTGGTACATAATAAATAATTTCTGATTATATTGAAGCTTTAGACATTATTATAAATATGTTTTTAATGGTTTTGATTACTATTTTGTTATTATTAATTATCAATGTTATTAACTGTTTAAAAAACTTGTTTACTTCCAATATATGTTCTATTCTACCTTTTTAAATATGTTAAATGATTCTTTATTCAAATTGTAGAACTGAAGATAACCTTGTAGAGACAAAAATTTTGTTTTGTTTTTTCTGCTTTGACCCATAACTTTCACTCCAGCATTTTGGTCTCCTTGCAATCAGTGAAAAACTTTTTCTTAAACATAATTCAGGTGTATTCATTCACTGCTTCAGTTTTCTCTTTCCCTGAATTTCTTTATTTTATTTATTACATTTGATACTAAATATGAAAAACTTTTAACTAAAAAGTGCTTAAGTTGTGTGTTGTTGGAATGTAGTTGGGCTATTAAGTTTTATTACAAATCATATTATATAAAGTTATTTTATTACTTTTTTAGTTATGAACAAAACTTATGTCCGAATTAAGTTTGTAACTCAAGCATTCATATATTTTATTATATTGATGATGATGATTGATCTATCTATGAGAAATTAAGTTTAATTATCAATTTATACTTAATGAATTAAATCTAAATTGATATATAATATTGACTATTATGACATATAGTATTGCCACTGTTAAGTATATGCTTTTTTAATTGAAAAACATATTAATAGAAAGATAGCTGCATGTAGTAATCATAATGTGTTTTCATTAATTTTTTAATGATAAGCAAAAACATACTACCATTAATCATAAAGGTATATTCTATCCTAGTAAAAGACATGCAATCCAATATTATTCATTATTATGTTTGGTAAATAAAACAGCCCTTATGAAAATGTATTAGAGAACATAAATGTGATGTAACCAATTTCATTTATAAAACTGCTCTGAGTTCCTGCTATCCATAATGCAAAGGTTCTTTGGGAAGAAATGGAAATCATTGATAATATATATACTTATACAGCATATCAATTGACTTTAAAGAAAAATGGCATATTTATAATTAAAATCAATAAAAGAACCCTATACTTAAATAAGATTGAAGATAGTATTGGGTTCTGCATGGAAATTTATTTTGTCCAATACTTAAATATGCAGTTACTAAGATTCTAATTATTTATTCTTAACACTCTACTTTTTGTAATTTATACTTTTATAATTTATAAGAACTTTGAAGCCATCCTGTTACACACACAAAAATTTAGAGCTTTGTTTTTTTGTGTGCATTTTTATAATTTATAATTCTTATTCTTTTTATCATTTTATTATTATATTGATTTATATTTGAATGCAAGTTAATTTTTTAAAATTTAAATATTATTCAATTATTTAAATTTAAAAAAAAATTTAAATATTTGAATAAAATTTTTGTTTTATTGTTCTCTGCACTGATGATGGCCATGTCCAAAAGTACTCTATATTGTATTAAATTATTAAGTTATATTTTAACTAATTTGGTTTTTTGAAGCAATTTAATTCATCTATAATCAAAAGAACTTAGTTTTATTTTAGTTATAAGATTGCTATGGTATCTGTTCCCTGAAAATAACTTTTGAGCTAATTAAAAATTTTCTTGAAATTTGATGATAATATTTTATTATAAAAAGTTATTTCAATGTCATATCATTTAATCATCTAACTTCAGCCATTTAAAAATAATGAATTTCAAATTTCTGAGTTTCTCTTTAATATATCTAAACTATTTATTGAATTTTTATAAAATATTGCAGACTAGTCAAATTGCTGTTCTTTCCATTCGCTTATTTTAAAAATTTGTGGATGATGCCATTTTTAGTAAAGAATCCATGTTTTGAATTGAAAGTACAAAAGTATATTTGTAATTTTTTTCAAATAGTTTTGCCAAACTTAGTTACAGAAACAAATTGCAATACATAGTCTTATAATAAAGCAAACTAGCCCATAATTAGCCATTAATTTTAAATTCAAAATATATAGATAAAACAAATAGTATTAATCAGAAGAAAAATTTTTATTACTTTCAGTAACCTTAAGAGTAGGTTAAAAATATTACTAAGATTGTAGACATTTTACTACTTTGTAATAGTAAGAAGCAAAACAATCCAGCTATTTGTGTGTACTGTTTTGTCTCACTATTACAGACTAATAGATTACTGGTCATCTATTTTTGAGGTAGATGGAAAATATTACTGAGGTTATCCTTAATAGTTGAAAATTATTTCAATGGCCTACCAATTAACTCTTTTTATCTTTAACAATTGAGAATAACTTTAAGAATAGATTGAAAATATTACTAAAGCAATAAAAATTTTTTTCCTGATTTGTACTGTTTTTTTATTATCTATGTACATTTGAGTATAAATAATCTTAAATACTTAAATTAATAGCTAATTGTGAACTAGTTTGCTTTAATATGAGATACTATGTCCAAAAGTAATTTTATTGTATAGGAGGTAAAATAAATGGAAAAGAAATACAGTTGTAAATTAGGATTCAATGTTATGATTTCTGCATCCAAAGTCAAAATCTTTTTTAAATGAAAAAATAATATAAAAATTAAATTATATTATAATTATGAAATAAATATTATATGCTAAATTTTATCTTTATGCAGATTCAAAGATTAGAGGCTAAAGTAATTCTTCATCTTGCAGAATATGGTGAAAATTGTAAACAAGCAAAGGTATTTTTAATTAAATATAAATTTCATATTTAAATTGTATATAAGTATTCTCTAGTTACGAGTCACTCAGATGGCTTTATCCAGGTAGTAAAGCTGTTGCTTATTACCTTAGAGGATTCAGGGTTCACACATTAAATTTTTCAGTAGGAGTCTGGGGCCTGGTCCATTGAACTCCATTTTTTCCCAAGAAAGATTATTTTTGTAATAAGATAGATTTTTGTTGATAATGCACCCTAAATACTTAAATTCTTTAACTTAATTTAAAACAGTTCCATTAAATCTGATAACAGGATATGTAATCTTGTGTTTTCGCGAAACTAACATGAGATTAGTCTTATCCGGATTAAACTGTTTGATTTTCGCTTTGCGCATGCTCGGACAGTTCAGAACTCGTTGCTGGAACAAAGCTATTGTATATTATAAATACTGTAAATAGAAATAATAGGCCTATCAAAAGTTTATAATTTATACATTATTTTCTCTCTTAACAAAATATATAAAATTATATAAAAACGAATTTCAATTATTAATTAAACTTTTTATTATTATTATTTTTTTATACAATATAACGTAAGTCCTTCCATCTATCGGACAAAATTATCAATAAAACCGAACTATGTATTAAATTAAAATATGTATCCGATTATTGGTTTTTAATCGTTTTTATTATTAATTTTAAAAAGATCGTATACTGCAATTTTATTTTCTTTAAATAAGAATTAAAAAAAGATTAAATTAACTTCAAAAAATATTAAGGATTTATTAATCGTACTTAAACCAGAATGAAAATTAAAACTAAAAAATATATTTTATAATTAATTAATTAATATAAATTTTTGATAGCATTATCATAGTATGGAAATTAATTTATATAATTGTTTTATATTAATGTTTTTTAAATCGCCGAGCATGTTTTATTTTAAATTGTAGAATTTTATCATAAATATTTTTTTTTAATAAGAAACATCCATTTTTTAGCCTACTTTCCTAATGAAATAATGCTGTCTGTGTACGTTTACCTTTCTACTGATAACTTTTTGAACAGGGGATTTTCATAAAATTTTCTATTGATGTTCTACTATTAAACAGAACTTCGATTATAACAGAACTTTTAATTTTGTAGATTTAACTACTTAAAAATAATAAACATTCAAACTTCCAATATTAATATTAATTAATTGGGTTCTTATAACATTTAGGAGGGATGTAAAACCAATAAAATGATCAGTTAACTCTTATTTTCCGCTATATAAAAATGGCGGATGTTCAAATTTAGGAGATTTACTCCTAATAATTTTTGAATATTTGATTGAAGTTTATGAAATTCGGAAGGAGTCGAGTTATTGAAGATGATTTTAAAATAAGATAGATTAATTAATTCTACAATTTCATCTGTTTAAACATGACAAACGTTTTAATTTTTTGATTTTTCCCTACAATTATCGAATTTATTTGATAGTTTTTTTTAGTGGACATTCAGTGTAGTAATTATGCCAGTGAAAATTTTTTATGGCATGCATTTTAATTCCTCATTTTTAATCATTTCAAAGTAGCGAACACATTTGGAAACTGGGAATTAGATCTTTCCAGAACTATTTATTATTAGCGGTATTCACTTTTACAGAAATTTTAATTATAATTTTTTAATTTCTTTTTCTTTCAGATTATTAAATTTTAAAGTGTTTGTTAAAAAAAAATTTAATATTAAAATTTATATTTAAAAAATTAAGAAAATGACAAATTGTGTTTTTCCATCTTATTTCAAAATGGCGTCTTTATTTTTCATTTCAAACATTTTAATCAATTAAACTGATGTTTTAAAAAAGTAAATATTTAAATTACAGTCAGATTTTATTGTATAGAAAAAATTTAAAATAATTTTGAAAAGGTTGTTAATTCAAAAATGTTATTTTGTATTTCGTAAAAGAAATCTAAGATTTTTGTTACCGTGGGTCCTATTCAAAATTTAATTTTTCTTATATATTATTATTATTTAAATTTTCTTAATTTATCAAATTACTGGCTACATAAAAATGAAACTTAATTTTTTTTTTTTGTATCAGCCGGAATGCAACCATATTTTTATAGGAAGTATTTTAAGGCAGGTATACAAAATAAAATGTTGATAAAATGCATTTCGAGTGCAGTTTTGTTTTCTTACAAATCATTATCCTTTCAGACTTGCACAAAATTAATTAATTTTCTCGTTTTAGAATCGGAATTTTGATTCATTTGTTTAATAATTCGTTATTTTTAAGTTTTGAAAAATTAGATAATAGGTTAAATTAGCGGTCCCCCAAATTTTTGTATTCGCACATCCTTTTATCAATGAAGAATAATAGCACACATTCCATACAGCAGACTTGCATTATGACAAACAGAAAAATGTGAACCCCTGAAAATTTCTTATGCATCCCTTGGGATACGTACCGCATTTTGGTGACTACTAAGTTAAATTAACAAAAACTAAAACGCTTATTTATTTTATAACATATTTTATGGCGCATAACTTTTCTAAAAGCTTTGTTAATCAGAATACAAGGTTTATTATGCAATTATTTAGCGAATTTATTTATGTATTGTCTCTCTTTTAATGTCTTTATGCATGGAAAGTTAATTATATAAGTTAGTCCACAAAATTTTAACTTTTCTTATATCCAAACCGATATTAAACTAAGAATTAAAAATATTTACATTTAATAATTTTTACATAAAACAGATAACTACGTAGCAAATTTAAAATAAATTATTTTATAATATAGCCTGCTGTATATATAAAAACAGTAAATTTATATAAAATAGTAAAATAATGTCATATATAAATATAAAATAAATAAATAATAAAGATATATAGATAGATTTATAACGATAAAATAATATTTGTGATATCCAAGTAAAACCGTAAGGTAAATTATAAATTACATATCTTAAAAATTACTAAATATCTTTCCAGCAGTTCAAGATCGGGAGATTGTAGTATGTTTAGATATTTTATGCACTAGACAGTTTTGTTTAATAGTACATAATGTTAAAAAAAATAATAATAATAAAGTTATATATTGAGAAACAAACGCAAATGTATGCAGAGTAGTTTGTTTTATCAACTTTTTGGTTCTGAGACTGTGGTGAATTGTGTTGCATTCAAACTGTTGATATAAAAACCTAAATATTCAAGATATTATCTTGATTGATTACTGCTGTATTTTGATCATTTATACAGTAATTTGTTATATTATTTGCTGATTCATTTTGATGACAATACTGTATAATTAAAATATCGATTAGATAATTACTATAATGATAATTTTGGAATTATTACATATATAATTTTGATCCAATTTGATTTAATATAAATTCGATTACACTAAATATAATGATAATTTTGGAATTATTACATATATAATTTTGATCCAATTTGATTTAATATAAATCCGATTACACTAAATAATATTTATGCCAGATTATCCACTAAGCACGATAGGTACAAGCCTAGGGGATCCGATAATAGAAGGCTCCAAAAGTAGGTTAAAATTATTGAACAATTTTTATAATTTGTTAAAAAATTATATTATTTTTGTGTCTATGGACCTCATGGATCTTAAGCCGGCTTTGAATTTTATAAAATAATAATAGATTTAGGAATCGTTCATACTACTATAAAGTATGATGAGCTGATATCATTAAAGTGAAAAATAATTTAATAATTTTTATATCTGATTTATGTTACTATATTTTAATTATGCTTGAATAAAATTAATGAAAAAAGAAATCACAGACAGTTTTTAAACAAGGAAAGAAAGAATTGATCTCTTTTAGTTTTTAATTAAAGCGTTAATGCTGTTTAATTTATAAAATTACTGTATACATAAAATACTGATTTATGGAATTTGTTCAAACTTCCATTACTACGGAATTAAACATTTGATCTATTATATAAATTTCGAATCGGAAAAAAAAATTTAGAGCAGCAGGCGTGCTTTGCTGGAAAACTCCACCTGTACAAGTGCCTACTGTTGTTAGTCTTTTCGACTTCAATCGAAAGATTTGAAAATATTAGTCAAAATAGCTATCGATTTTTGTACAACAATAACGATAATCGGTTATCTGTTCTCTTTTATATTCTGTCTAGTACATAAATTGTCCGTACGCGGAGTAGAATATAATGGTGAGAAATTGATTATAGATACTGTATTCCTGAAAAATTCTGCCCGTTTTATCCAAATATGTAAAGCATGGTTCGTATTTTTGATTTATCTGGATGGTTGAGTCAGAGAGTTGTTTCCCGAATTGGGCGGAGTATAGTCACGAATCTTATTCGGGATAGATTTATCTGATGTAAACCTAAACTTCTGTATATCGATCTACTGTTATGTATTAATGATAAATGTCATTTTGTTATAAGCAAAAGTATCTATTTTCTGACATCGGACCAATATATTTCTGAATCACTCTCCCATTAAGTCAATGCTTCCGACTTTTCATAGGGATAAAAAAAAAAACAGTGTTGGAATTAGGCAAAATATATTTATTAATGTTAGATCAAGGATCTAATTATATTATCAGGAATTATAGTAAGAAAATACTGAATAATGAAATGTAAATAATACTATATTCAAGTTTATCTTATAAAAAAAATAAAGAAAAAAGATAACAATAATAATTGTTAGCTTTTTTCCCTTAATTTTTCAAGTTTAAACTTCTTTTAGCTACATCACTAATGAGAATCATTTCGATTATTAGATGATTATTGAAATTATTATTCATGACAATAATGAAAAATTATATACAGTAATGTTTAACAATAATGTATATTATTATCAGATTACAGTGTATTTATTCTAAAACTATTTTTGAATATTATTTTTCGAGGATTATTATGCTAAATTTTTATGAAGATTGTTTTTATGAGGAATAATTTTTGTTAAAAAATATTTGTACTTACTGTAATTTCTCCATACAGTATGCAATAATACCCCGGAGTTAAGTAATAGCTGGAATCGGTAAGCATAACGTAAGTCCGGGTACCTATAGATTCCCAAATATAATTTCAAGTACATATGTATTAGGTTCTTAACTGGCTCTTTATTATCAAGAAAACAACAAATTATAAAAGTTTATAATATGTAATTGTAATTAAAGACTTGGCTCTTTATTACCAAGAAAACAACAAATTATAAAAGTTTATAATATATAGTTATAATTAAAGACTCTTAATCAACAAATCAACAAATGAAATATGTACATACACATATATGCACTATATAATTGTGAAATAAACAAGTGAAGAAGGGGCAGGATGAGAAGTTACGTATCTCCGAATTTACGTAAGTCGGGGTATTACTGTATATTATTTTTCATCAGTTTCTTTCTGTTTTTTAGAGACTTCCGAGAAGCATGTTATATACTGTATTATAATATTAATCCTTTCACAGCATTTTAAAAAGTCAATCTTTAATTTTTTAATAAAATGCGTCAATCAACGATTTTAATACTGGATAGCTCCTTCTATGTTAGAAAAACGAAGTCGTCACATCAATATGGCGGATGCGAAACGTAATTTCGACAATATAGCAAATTAACTTTGTTTTGGTGGCCAGACGTATCCCATTCATGTTAATACGTGTGATAACCAGCTTCTAATAACTAATAAAAAGAGTGAATTACCTCAATATCCAATATTATACCACGTGAGACCCTCACTTCGGCTGCTATGGTATTGCTGAAAATGGCCATAAGAGGGAGCTATCCAGTATATTTTAAAATCGTTGGCGTCAATTAATTAATATAGATTGGTATATTAATTGACGCATTTCATTAAAAATTTGGGTCAAATATTAAACCAACAATTATCGGAAATTTTATCATCATAAAATTTATTTATTTTTATTTCATTTTTAAATGCCGTGAGTTACTTTAATTAAAAAAAAATCATATTTCTTTTGGAAATATAGCCAGTTAAATATTTTTGATAAATTTCTTCGAATTGCTCCTGTTTATTGTTTGTTATTCAAAGTAGTAAGCACAGTTTCAACGAGAATGACAAAAAGTTTCGTGTCACAGTGACAAATGCGTGACGCATTAAATGGAACGAAGTTTGAAATATTAACACATCTACCGCATTGCTACTGTTATTGCACGATTCTACTTACAAAACATAGATGATCACGACAAACCTGTCGCGTGCGATTCTCTTTGTATTAATAAAGCCTATTTGTGTATGTTACTTTTATGGGCTTGATCTGCTGCAGTTACGTTCCTTATCTAACCATACGCATCGCATTACAGTTCTCGTGCAGTGAATTGGCGCCAGACAGCATGATCTACAAATTAAACTTTCGATTTTTTTCATCACCAGTGACCGAAATGATTTTTCTCTACTAAATTTTGGATGCGGAAATCCTTTATGCATAAATAATAAGAATGCATATATATTTTTTTTTCGATAACTTCCTGCTATTTAGAAAATGTAAAGCGTATTTCATAAACAATAATAATAATAAAACGAATTGTAAAATATGAATTGTTTGTTTTGAAAATTATATTTCTCATCATTTTGCATTAATAAATAAATATAATAGAATGATATCAAAATATATAAATCATCCGGTAAAAATAATAATCAATATAGTATAATATTAATGATACTTAAGTATTGTATGCATATTATTTGTTGAGTAGAAAATATACATATCTGAAAACAATTTATCATCATCAGCAGCATTTCTTATTTCATCTACTGCTAGATATATATGCCTCCTTCTTTTGTTTCCAGATGTACCTATCTTGTGCAATCTGCATCCACTGAGAACCAATTACTTTTCATGTATCATCTTTCCATCGTTTGTATTGCCTGCCAGGATACCTTTTCCCTTGCCTTAGTTGCTACTCTGTAATACTCTTTGTCCATTGGTTATCAGTGTATCTTGATATATAATCTCCCCAACACCACTTACTACTTCTAACTGTTACCAGTATGTCTTCTACTTTGATTTGTTCTCTTATCAATGTGTCGGTCTTGTAATCCCTCTTAGTGAATCTTAACATGCATTTTTCCATGCTTCTTTGGGTTGTTGCTAGTTTCTGTTCCATTTTCTTTGTAAATGTCCATGTTTCACGGCCATACGTCATTACTAGTATTATATACATGGTGAAAACAATTCAGAAAGCATTAAATTGTAACAATAAATCTTAAGATTGTCAGTGTGTTCTAAATTTTCAAATATTTTTCGCATTAAATAGAGTTTTCCTTTGCAATTTCTTATTAAAATAAACAAGAAACAACAAAGTTTGAGAAATCCTGAAATGCGCATAGTGTTTCTTAAAGAAATATAATGAAAATATACAAAACAAAAACGATAAAGTTATTTATACAGTAGTCCTATTTTAATATTTTAAAACATTGATAAATTACATTTATAAATATTTCATTGAACATTTGATAATTTTTTTTGTTTTTCGAATTACGTTTTTCTACTTTCGTAGTAAATGATTAACTATATAAATTCCTTTTGTTTTTTTTTTTATTTATTTATTTCAGAGCAATTGTATGTGCTGTTCAGCGGTGGCACGCTACGTTCGTGATATTTACACGCGCCGCAATTTAGAAGAAGCATTAATAATTGATAATTATTGTGGCCCAGTTGACTCACTGCTATTTACATGACTTAATAAGTAGTTTTTTTACCTCATTTTGTGAACAGCTGAAACAGTTTAAAACTTCTAACCGCACCATAATGACGTGATAATTAAAAATGATCAGAACAAAGAAAAATCGTATTTTAACAATTAAAAGACTTATCATTATTATTATTATTATTATTATAAAAATTGCTTAATTATTTTTTAAATAATAATAATAATATAGTAGAGCGTCGATTATCCGAATAAAAATATATATTTCTAAAGTTTTCATCATATAATAATTTATATAATGTTTAGAACTTTATTTGTATCTTTACTAATAACTTAAGTATATAATATTATGTATCTAATAGCCTATAAAATATTGCAACACTTCTTTTAAATTATAGTTTTCATAAATAAATCAATTTATATTTTCCTTATATTTTAATTATTGATTTAAAACACTGTTAAAACTTTTTATATCAATGTTAATTTGATATTTTTATAAAGTAATATCTGTTTAGGATTGTAATGTAGATGTTGAAAAAATAACTTTATTTTAACATTAATTTAATAAATTGGATATAAATTCGCATTAATAATAAAATAAATTAATAATTATCTATCTCAGTATAATTTATTCGTATAGATCAGTTAAACACATTAAAATTAACATAGGCCGATGTTTTTTTTTTTAAATTTTCTTGTGTATTCAGAAAGCAACTTAGAAACAACAAAAATGTCAATAATGCAAAATTTTTGATTGCATTTTTACAAAAGTTTAGTAATTTTCGTTTGATCACAATCACAACTTTCATTCGAAAGTTTTCCGTGCTTGATAAAATAATTATAATAGATCGAATAGTAGGACTATTAAAAGAATAAAAATGTTATCAGAAAAATTTGTTATCTTGTTTAAGTTCATACAATATTGCCCATCCCCAAGAGAATTTATTAAATTATAAGTTTATATAATTTTTATTTCAAAAATATTAAAATTGTTAAACTATTTTTACGTTAAATTATAACGTATCAGTTTAAAACTCAAGCTTAAAGTTTGAGAGATTTGTTTAACACGTAGCATATTTTTAATGGTTTATTTAAAGTATAAACTACCGTTAGTATAAATCAATAAAGCGATTTCGAATTATTTGATGATATAGTTCTATATTTAGTTACATAAGAAAGTCAAAAATCATAAGTAACTTAGAAAAAGTTTGATTCGAACATCAATTGGTAAGAACCACACCCAATATGAACTCGAATAGTATCAAATCAATTCTTTAACTTTTATCCATTTCAAATTCGCTTTCACTTATTCCTATACGCTCATAAAAAGAGTACCTAATAAAAGAAAATGTTGGACTGGTGCCTAAATTAAAAACGAATTCGTAGAAATAGACTTTTAGATAAGAAAAACTATTAATTCAACCGAGCCTTAACGATTTTTAGTTAAGGAGATTTTAAAAAGAAAAAAAATTGTTTTAAAATAAACAGCAAAAATTAATGTAGTGTTCTGAAGTTGCCAAGTTTTAAGCAACTATTAAAAATATAAGATTTAAATATATATATTTTTAAAATAATATTTTCAAAGTTTAAAGATAAGACCAATTAATATGGCATCAGCTTTCTACTTATATTATTAAAATTTGGAATGGATTCGAATTGGATTTATGCTGTTAAAAATGAATACAGTTAGAAAATTCGTTTATAATTTAATATTTGTATATTTGAATATTGATTTTAATTCGAAAATGATAATAAAGTTCATCAAAAATAACATTTATTTTTATTTCGCTACAGAGAGAAAGAGAATTTTGTTAATAGTGATCGTATGCTAAACGGATTTATCGTGTTCATAAAGTATAAAGAAATATAAATCTTAAAAAAAAAACAAAGAAAAAATAAAATGTTTACGGTAATTTATCAAGAAATTAGAAATATCGAGCAGTATAATTTAGCATTTAAATGAATCATGTTTGGATTAAACATAATTGCGTAACTGATAGAATCGTGCTAATAAAATTTTATTTGCAAACAATTTTAATATAAAAAATATGAACGAAAAAGGATCTTTTTATGTTTTTATACAATAAACTGTACTAATTTGTTCTTGGCCAATCAATGTGAACTTAAACTACATATAACATAAAATATCAAATGGGAATAATGTACATTCAAAGTTAATTAAGATTATGATGATTACGTAATAAAAAATTGAAATTAATATTTGAAACATTAACTTTTAGAATCGTATAAAGGTAAGAACTAATAAAAACTGAAAATAATTTGCATTCTTTATTATTAATATATAAGAAATTTCTCTTTCCTTGTACCAGATGTTTTATGGAAAGTAACTGGATAAAATTCTAAAATCATTTTTATTATAAAATTATATTCAAAATAATTATTTCTTGAGTAATTTTAATGCAAAATATATATTTCAGGTTTTGTATTAAGGTTATCCAAGAATTAAGAACTTTTAAATGTAATTTTTAAACTCGGAAAACAGCCTTCATTGCTGTTAACGCGAAATTTATAGAGCCTGTTGAAACTGATACATATATCAATAAAGAAAGACCTATTTCTAAAAGTGATCCAGTTATTTAAAGTCGAATTCGTAAAAAATGAACACTGTAAATCAAATTGGTTTAATTGCACCACTAAGACAACAATCTAGGGATTAACCGAGAGGAAAAATATACTTAACTTGTACTATTTTTGTGGAAGAGATCGTGTTTCTGATATAAAAAATCATATCTGCATAATGCTTAAAAAAAGTTATAAACTTACATATCAAATAATATGATATGGTAATTTAATTTTGCATAATCTAAATTAGGCAATCGAAAATTTGATCCGTTGTTGTTCTAGTTATTTAACTATAAAATTTCATGAAATCTCATAAATTATCTTCTTAAAAATTTACCGGCTATAAAAATAATGTTGTGATATAATATATCATAAATTGTAGTATAAAATAGGATATTTTTTTCTTTTAGAATTTGCGATAACTACATTAACGCTTGAATAAATTATCGTAGATTTAGATATAAATTTAATTCGAACTGGAACGAATTAAAAAATTAATTTTATGTTTCCATCTATCTTACACGAATCATAAAACGATAACCTTTCGAAAAATTGCCAGTTGACAACGTGTATAGGAAGAAAGTATACATCTTTGATATATCTTGTATATCACGTGCCCATCTTCCGCCCTCAATTACGTCCGAATTAAAAATCGCTCGTTACTCAAACGTCTAATAGCATAATTGGTACCCAGCCGGTCACAAGTCGTACCGCCAGACATGTTTTATTACATAATGAGATAAATTGGACGGGCTCTCCATAATTACGGATCTTAGAAAAATTTTGACGGATCGTACTGATGGCAAAGCACTTACTATTGACGATGTCAACTTTTCTTTTGATTCGAGAAAAAAATATATATATACACTTATACATTTATTCTTAAAAGATTTTTATCTAAAGAGAAAAATGCCTTTTTAAAGATTTTAGATTATGATCTCGACGGCGAAACAGTTTATAAGATTAATAAACGATATATAATATTTATCGATTAAAATTTAAAATATAATAATAGACGATTTTCTTTATTTTAAGTTTCAGTTTTTAGAATAATCTTTATTCAACGGGAAGCAAAACTAAATAAATTTTTGATAATGGTAACCCATACTTTATGCATTCGGAAACGTTCAAGAAAATTTTTTTTAAGGCCTACTATAAATTCGAAAATTACAGAGGCGAAAATAAATACTACCCTTTGTTAAAATTTTCTAAATGCGAAGAAAATAGGTGTTTCCTTAGAAGTATTGGTCCAAACGGAAGAAAAGAGTCTGGCGAGAAATTTTTTATATTTTTTTTATTTAATTTTTTGCGTGTATTTGTAAAACCACAGACTCCTAAACCAACGGTAATTTCTTCGCACATTCGTAATACTAAGGTCCCGGATGTACTTACGGCAGCTATTCATCACTGTCAAGACAGTGAGGTTGCCGTTAATGATCCCTGCAGCCACAGTTCTATCGCTACCCTCTTTCTATTTATACCCCCTCTTTCCAGCAGATCTCAAAACAGCAGGAGGTGCATCTCATATTGGTGGTCTGTTATTAATTATTTCGCTACAGATTTTTCTTCCAATCACTATTGCAGTGTGTTTTTTTTTTTTAACGAAAATTAGAGGTTTCTTTCTTATACGTTTTTTAATATTAATAATAATTTAAGAAATTTTTAAATTCACTTCATTTAATTTACATCAATTTCTGAAGTTCCCTATATAATTCATTGTGATTAATTAGTTTTATCTGTTGCAAAATTTACTAAGAAATGTTTGAACATTTCTGAGTAAATTCACTTTTTTTTCGCTATTCTTTTTTGATAGTGTGAGTAGAGATCTGTCCGTTAAAATTAAAAATAATTTGATTTTATACGTCAAAATGATAATTATCGCTAGAAATAATGTATAAAAAAAATAGATATATTTTATATATTCCTATAAAAAATTATTACACGTTTATTTTTTAGCCTTTGCCAATTATGTTATGCAACTAAATTAACATCTAGAATAATTTTATCGCTATGAAATTACGAATTTTAGAACTGAATCGGTTATAAACAGCAACGGTTGATAAATATGATTTATACGAAAATTGCCATCGTAGATTCTTTAATCTAACTCAAATAAAATTTCTTCTTGACGATAGAAAGATTGTGGAAGCTGTCGTACAGAATTTCGTGTGAAGAAAATCTGACAGTTTCTCGGTCGAACCATGATTCTCCCTAATGACCATTGGGCACGCGATGGACTAACTGTCCAACAGGAAGCTTCTTTTCACTGTCCACTAGCAGAGTACTGCTGGACGATGACCTTAATGCCTGACTATAGATTACGCTAACGGTATACCTGTCTATGTAAACAACTACTCTCTATATACATTATTATACTAATCTATTCTGTAATACGTGCTCATAGTTAAAACTTAATAACTGATTATTGCATTTTATTTAATATTCATGTTGCAATGTCGATTTACAATGTAGAAATTTATTTCTTCATGTGGTATTAATCATATTAATGATTTTCAAACTGATTTTCGTGAAACGATATCGATAATGATCAATAAAGAGATAACTTTGTCACAAAGCCAGATATGTTTATAATAAATTAATTCTCCTTTTGTTGTTGTTGTTATTTGGTGAAGTAGTTTTAGATAGAAAAGATTAACCGTTTTTATTTCAAAAATAAAAAATAAATAAATCGTTAATCAGCCATTGAACTCTCAATGAATCATTTTCCTTCAAATACAGTTTCATTTTCTAATAATTTAATCAATAATCTATAAAATTGCATGTGTTTAGCATAACATTATTATATTTGCGCTATAAATTTACGCGGGTCTATCATTTATTGGTTATTTTTTTTTTTAGTAGATAAACTATCCTATTCGCAAACACAAAAATCTATATTTTTAAATAAATTGATGTCAGATTATTATCTAATTATGATGTAATACAGATAATCAATAAGATTTCCGGATGAAAATCGCTTAAGAATATTTTGCCTTTAATTTACAGGCCTAACTTGGATCACATTATGTTAGTTTTATGATTATAGGCTACATCAATTATGATAAACTTTTTATGAGAAAAAGATCAAAAAAATCGATTATTTATGGTTATTTTGTCGATTAATAAATAAAATATTTGTTCATAAATAACCGAAGCTCATTTATTATCGAGAATTACTTTTGATAAACTCGAGATTAAAATATGTCATTACTTAATTTTCGCAGATATGAAAGTAATTTTCGTGCCGTATGCCATAAAAAATGCGAGTAAATATTCAGTATATATATATATTTAGAATAAACTATAAATCATTTAAAATATTAAGAACACAATTTATAAATAAATGATCGGATTTCTATTATTAAAATTTGAAGTAAATGTCTACTTAAAGAAGAAATAAGGATGACAAGCAGGTATATTTACACCTGCAGGAGATGGGCGTTAGAGAGACGCCCAAAATCTAGCCCAATTTGACGAGAAGATTCTTTTTTTTTTTCTTTTTTAAGTTAGTGCGTATGCTAGCTCCAGGGTATCATAAATACACGTAAATTTATTGTGACCGACGGGTTGGGTTGGGATTGGAGAACCACTTCGAGAAAGATGGAGGGGAAGACAAATCCGCAGACATGAAATATCTTCTATCGGAAAATTTGTGAAATGATAGATGACGGCAGATCATTCGCTCATTGGACAACCTGCAGGCTATTTTCAACTCTGCCACTTTTACTCAGAAAACATTTATTCTTTACTTCTTTGAATTCATGAATGAATACTTACTTAGATTCGTTTTTAAAAGAATTTCATTCACCAACATAACGAATTCAAATCTATATATGCAAACGTCTAACTTAAATATCGGTTTTATTTTGCTAAGGTTTATAACTTATGATCGGATTTCGCTTGATTTTTCATCGTTACATCAAAGATGCACTTCACCTGACTGAAATGTCAATACTTTTGCTCAAACATTATAAAGACTTCATATGAAGATTGACTACTGTTAATTCTCCATAAATTATATAACTTGTTCCTCCCAAATTATCGGAAAATTTTTAAGTTGACAAAAATGATACGATCGAAATAATTATAAATTTAAAAATTTAAATATTATTCACATATCATCAAATATATATTTTTTTAAAGTTAGCTTTTAATATTACGTTAGAGACGACTTCAGAAATAAATAAGAATGTTAAAATATATTGCATTTATATAAAATGATAAAACTTTTTATCGCGTAGATAATTTTCTTTTTATCAAATAAATTTAATGCGGATATTATGCGAAAATCTCATATTTAATTGCGATCTGAAACCCGCATATGTTCTATTCATAAGCTTAATGTAAATCGTATAAGCGTATATAATGAATTGAACTTATTTAGGCTAATTATCTAATTTTACTTCATAATCATATTAATACAAAGAGAGTACGCAGATCAATTATGATCATTGGTTGTAAGGAGTGATCATTGGTGCGGTAATTTATGCTTTCGAGCTTACGTAATTTATGCAATTATCTCTTGTTTGAATTCTATATATCTCGTTACTAATTCGTTTCTGTTGCAGGCAGCCAATGTCATATGTTTGCATTTTTTATTTAAATCTTTTACTTGTTATGACATTATATAGGCTTTAATTGGAGCTCTTCTATTCAAACGACTATTAACTCATTAAGGTTTCACGCATAGACGCATTTCAGCTGTACCGGAGGGTATAAATAGAGTCCCGAGATATTATTTAACCTTAATTGGACATAAGGGCATTGTAAACTGTACCTCAATAAAACCATCACGTAGTACAATAGAGAGAGGATATTTCGTTAATGTGCATAATTATATCATCCATACGATGTTTAAGAACATAATTACGCCCATGATGTAAGCCTTTGATATATTTATATTAGACGCAATAATAAAGAGATTTTACAAGAAGTTATAATGATGAAAATTTGGTAAAATAATATTTTGGAATTCTATTTTAATCACGGAGAATATTAATTACTGTGAAAGAAATATATAACCTTAAATATTATATAAAATATGCGAGTAGACATCACAACAAATTTTACAGCTTGCTTTATTTTTAAAATGGTTAAAAATTAAGCATTTTTTAAACAAAGCCCATGATGTAAGCCTTTGATATATTTATATTAGACGCAATAATAAAGAGATTTTACAAAAAGTTATAATGATGAAAATTTGGTAAAATAATATTTTGGAATTCTATTTTAATCACGGAGAATATTAATTACTGTGAAAGAAATATATAACCTTAAATATTATATAAAATATGCGAGTAGACATCACAACAAATTTTACAGCTTGCTTTATTTATAAAATGGTTAAAAATTAAGCATTTTTTAAACAAAAAAATAATTCCGGTATCAAACTATTGAATGAACAGATATGCAAAGGAGCATGTTTAATATATTCAAACATATTTTTTTCGAGTGTAGTTTAAAATTTTAATGCTGTTTACCAATTGAAATCATTACTAAGTCCGCGATTGCAAATTGCATTACATAAGTAATGTATAATTCCAGTAGCTTGATAGGGCCTGAAGCACTACTATCCAAACACACTTAATCACTCAAATACTTTTTCTTCTCCCAGGTTGTTTCTATTGTTCGTTAAGTTGTTTAGTTAGTATCCAATCCGTCTTCATTTCAAGTCGTTGACGTATCGTAAGTGCAAAGCATGAGATTGCATTCGCGGCGATCATCTTCCCATTATTTGATTGCTTCGGCGATTAGTGGATGAGTTCCGTAATAATTCTTTCCACGATTGATAGTATTTTTTACAATAGAACCTATAAATTAACTACGAGAAGGGGCCTTGGTTGCAAAGGTACGCACATGACGGGTTTCTTTTCATCTTTCTAGTTTTTAAAAATGTTTTTTGATGCACTATTAAATTTATCGAATAATTTAGATTTTTTTTACTGGAAAAGCGAAAAGATTTTAATATATGGTTGAATAGATAATATAAATATTCCGTGTTTTTTTTAACGTTTGAAAAATTTATTTAATATAAAGATTTAGAAAAGATTTTCACAGATTTTACTTAGAGAGAAAAATCTAGGTCGATGAACTCTATCAGTGATGAGTCTGTAGGGTTGGCTTTGTTCGCTTCTAATAGCATCATCTCTGTTCTTTGCTACCATTGGGACCAGAGCTCGATTATTGACCAACTAATCAACTTAGGACGAGATGTATCGACCTATTACAGAAGAGCAATGTTGACGGTTAGATGTATACGTGCTATTGGCTCAAATCGATACTTTGCCAATAGAGAAGACAGCTTCTACATCTCTAGATTGAAGTTCTCTTTGTATACTCCTAAATATAATAAAATATTGGTTATTTCGAAGACAACATTAATAATAATAAATATTTAAGTCGGAAATATGCATCATTAATAAATACTCTACCATTTAAATTAAAATATAGAACGATATGTAACAATGCAACAATACTTCATAATCTATTTTTTTTTTAATTTTTTATTACCCTTCACGTTTGCGAGTTTTGATGACTTTATGTAACGTAATCGTTATATCTGTATATGCAAATATTTATATAATATTTTCTGTACATAAATTCATAATGTGTATAGATCTGCAGATACATTTTATCGAGAGCATTACATCCATCCTGTACACCATCTGCCGCTTTTCCAATATTAGACCCATTGTTGCTATACGGAATCACCTAATAGAGTTAACAACATAGGCAATCGCCACTAAGTGCAATTAGGCGAAACAACAGGGTATTCTGATTGTTAGAATGTTTGGCTGAACGGACAATGAACAAGCAGTTAAAGCATCATTATTGTATGCTTGTTCGTCCATTACATTATTTACAACTGGTTATAATAATTGAGCGGCTAATCGTCAATCTTTATACTAAGATAAACATCATTGGTTGTTATAGTAACTTTCTTAAATGAACTGATGGGAAAAGTTATAATTGCTAGTTTCGTTATTGAAATAAATATAAGTATAGAACTTAAAAAACTAAACTTGTATAATAACAGTTATAAATTATATTAAAATTTCATCGAAAAATAGAAATAAATGGTGATGTAATTAATCTTAATTATTAGTGTTGTTATATAAATTATTTCTTAAGTGTGTAGTAATAAATTTTATCAAGATTTTCTCTAAAACATCTAAACTTTACTACTAATCATTTCTAAAACGTTTCTTAATAAAACAAAAATGAAAAGTTAAAAACAATCGAAACAATCAATAAAAATTATTGATATTTTTAAAAATAAGTTATATAATTTTGAGATGGATTTTGTCTTATCCATCAGTTTTGTATTGTTTTTTTTTTGTAAAGATGAATATGATCAATTAAAATTAAATGGATATTAAAGTTAAAAAGCGTCAGGAATATCAATGATTTTAGTTTAAAAATGTTTATTCTGTAATTCACGTTGGAATTATTTATTTTATATGATAGGAGTAAATAAATAAAATTGTAAAAATTGAGAGACAATTTAGATACACCTGGACTGACAGTTGGCTAGTCCCATCTCCCCAGATGGAGCAAACAAAAGAAAGGACCATTATTCAAACCTCTATAGCCCTTTGTTGGGATGTCATGTTCATTGAAGTGCTTATAATACTTCGATGCTCTGTACAGCTTTTGGCTAAACTCTTCTGTTGACTTTATTTATACATTCAGTGATTGTGTTGATTATTTGTGGAGGATTTATTTGTCAAACATTTGGACAAGCCATTTAACTTACCACAAAGTCTTGTAATTGGCACCAAATAGGACAATTGACCGCATTCTTTAACATCTTAAATGAGAAATTAGTAAAATAAAATAATAGAATTTATTGCCGAATATAAAATAAATACATAATATAATTGGTTAAAATTATTTAAATAAATTAGGAATATAAATTTAATTTAATCAAATTAAAAATATGCATTCAATATTTAGATTATGTAGCAATAAATAAATATTAAAATAGTTAATCTTAGTATTCTTGCATGTATAAATAAATAAGTTAAATATTATTTTTTATTGTTATATAAGTAACCAAATCAGCTAAAATTAAAATTGAACGTTATATATAGTAACGTTATGAAGAAATCAAAATATTTTTAATTTTATAAATGCTAATGAAGTACAATAAAATCGATTTGTATATAAAATTAGTTATAAGCTTAAATGTAAAAAAAAATTCTTAATTAAAGCTTCTGGAAAGAAACTAATCAGAGAAGAACTTGTAGATATATTAAATAACATAAGCGCTAACTTAAGTTGTATAGATTTAGTCGACTCAAATAAACATAGTTCGTATCAAATAATTAATCAACCCAAATATATGATTTAAAGACCCATTAAAGAGGTTATTGCTTTCAAAATTTCCATCAATAAGCCAAATCGTTCTTGTTCGTTCTTGCTGTTATTTCTAGATATCATCGGATTACCAGTCAATTAGTTATTAAAAAATGATCGACTGGTAGTAAACCAGTAGTTACGGACACCCTATATTTCTACATGATGATGAATGATCATCTTGTTGTCCAAAGATGGATAACCGAATTCTTAATACATATTCAATACAAAGCACAATACATATTAAACGATATTCCGTTATCATTATAACCACCAATTAACGTACATGTTGGAAGTTAAACGATTTAAGCGTAGGGAGGGAAAGAAAATTCCATTGCTCTAGGGATAGATGATAAAATGTTCAAAAAATAGTAATACTTCTAATGTAACATTAGCAACAGAAGTGTATATTTTTTACATCGACATTAAGAATCTTTAAAAATTGTATTAATTTGTAGGTAGACGAGCTACTGGACATTTTAGTAAATTTAAAGATCTTTTACTTGGATAACCGTGACATAGATAAATGTAATTGTAGGTCTGTCTATATTCTGCTCTAACTTTCGATTTATCATTTAGAAAATTTTGATCGGAAAGATCTTTATCATATATACAACTAAATAGTTATCATTAAAATATTAATATTTCGATAGATGCAACTGAAATGTTTCATATAAGCGTGGATTTATTTTCTCCAGTTAAGTTCTCATAAATTAATTTAAAAATCGTTAATTTATCGTAACTGATATGCGAACAATGTAAATCGATAATGATACTTATATTTATACCACAGTTAAATCAAATTATTAATAAAATTAAGTTAATATAACAAACGAAAAAACGATTTATTAATAAATAAATCTGCTTCAATAATTAGCAATTATTACTCCAATTACTGAATTGCTGATATTATAGATAATGTATGAAAGTCATTGTTCTTTTAATGCTTGAAATTCAAAATAGAATCGCAATTAATTTAATTAGTATCCAGAACAAGAATAGAACTGATATATTGTTTTCGTTTAAGAATGAGATTGTATCAATAAACTCGCAAGCTATACACAATTATTATTTAATCATTATAAATGATATATTTAGTAAATAATTTTCTATATTTATCTATAAGAAACTTTATAATAATCAATTAAGATCTAAATCCCGAATACAAATCATCTTTAAGACAAAGAACTTCGTTAATTTGTTCATTAAAACTAATCAAAACTTTTAGAGTTACAGTATTCTTTTATAGGGGCAGTAAATTTAATATTTTTGCACATTTTAAAGATTTTTAGATGAAAAATACGCTAAATTATATAGTAATTATTGTGTATTTTGCAGTAAGTTTACATAATTTTCAATAGTAAGAAAAGGTATTAATTTCGATTTACGTCCGAATTCGTATTATTGTTCAATCATCATTTAAGGCAGGTAACAAGTCTCAAAATCCTTAATGAGCTTATTTAGTTATATTTTTATTTTGGTTAATATTAGATTTAACAAGAACAGATTTCAATAAGAACAGTTGCAAAAACACTGAGAAACTCTCAACAGACACGGTAGCTTACCTAAAAACTAGCATCAACATGATAGCGGAATACCATCATTTACGTAATGGGATGAATATTGGAAAATACTTAGTACCTCATTTCCACCCGATGTTCCCCCGAAATGGCACCGCGTACCAACAACCTTCAATATTGTGGTGAGCGATCCTTTTGCCATTTTGTCCTCCAAAGTTTCTCAAAAATTCTCTAGCCGTATGCAGATATCGAACGATTAGGTGAATGGTTTCATAAACTCGTAAACGCCTCAGAAACAAATGATAATCATCTTACATGTTTATGCATTTATGGTACGTCCCACTCTTAGACAAAAATGCATAGATGGGATCCGATAGTACCTTTTATAACCTAAAGTGAAAACGGGGAAAAATGGATAGTGACTAATGGGCAATTTTCTCATCGCAATTTATAAATTGTAGTGTTGAATACTCCATATTCATTTATTTTATGATTTTGTCATCAACATCTAGAAGTAATTTTTTTTTTATTACTAAAATAAACAAACTATTAATTATAAAGCTGTTCTCAATAAAAAATTTAACTTCAATTATTATAATATATATTTTTTTCGTTTAAAATTTGAAAATAAAGAATTATCTATTCTAATTATTGTTATATTATAAAATTAGAAAGAAAAAAACATTTTTAGAATGAAAAATCTTTTTTTTTTATAGCAGTGTTACATCGTGACCACGACAGATCAGATCATGGACATAAATCGAGAGATCTTTTATATCCTGATATGTTAATGGAAGGCGATTTAATCTTGCAGGTAAGTTGTTTTTTAATAAATATTTAAAATATATATATATATAAGGTTTATGAGAGGAAAAAAAATAAACAGATTATTTTCTGTATCTCATTTCCTGTATGCATGCATTTTAGCAAATCTTAAGTGCAAACGAGATGCTATGTATGCAGGAGAATGCACAATTTCTCTCATAAAAACTATCGTGCACGCAAAATAAGCTTTTAACATTGATTAATTATACATAATGGAACTAATTCAGTTTATAACTTATTTAGAAAAATCTATTCGTATGCGAATTAATGCCATCAAATGTACATTTATAGAAAATTAAATCGATTTACATTAATTGGCATAAATTTTTATCCTTGCTCTACATTCATTTCGTTTTTATCTTCTTATTGTCAATCAGCTATATTTGGGTGTGTTACCAGAATTGCTCTTCACCCACATCCCCAGAGAAAATTGCAAATACTTGAGCTTATTTTTAATTATGTTCTACGATCTACAAGGCAATATCTAGCAGCTCCACCCGATTCATATTAAGCAATTGGCTTCATAATGATAGGGCTTCAGTCTCAAGTCTGATAAGTCGAACATTCATGTTGAAATTAATATTTCGATATATTTTTTTAATATATATAATTTCATATCGTACGAAAAAATAGATTTATTTATTTTTTCTTAAATAGGCGATTTATTTTATGTTTTTTGAAATAATTTAAAGGATTAATCAAAAGTGAAATTTCGAAAATTGGACTGATTTCAGTATAAATGTCGACTTGAAATTCAAGTACGAGTTTTCGAATAGTACAAGCAAAAATTTAACTAATCAGCATTTTTTTTCAAAAATAAGCAAAATAAAAAAACTAATCTGAAACAAGAAAGTCATTTAAATTTAATTAAAAAAATATAAAAAGTGTTGTAATATGTAGACTTATAGAATATAATTTGTTATATAATCATAAATCAGTTAAATTTATTTATTACACTCATCCGATTTTCGAAATTTAAAATAGAATATTTCTCGTTGTTTATATATTTTATTAAACTGTATAATAAATTAATTGTAAAGCAACTTATAAAAATATTATCTTAATTATGAAACACGTAAATAAAAATTCAATGGTTATCATCTTAAGAGTTTTAAGCAAATTATTTTGATTTTATATGGAAATCTTTTATATTCAAAAAAATTCCGTGATAGATAATTTTACGAATTCGTCATTTATTTTATTAATTCTATAAATAATAATAACATAATTTCGAAAAATCGTTAGGTGCAAATCTAAATTTTGAAATATATAATTTCAGTAAATCTATCATAGCATTCTTAAAATTCTGTAACGAAACTTTCAATCACATTCAATAAAAATTATATTGCTATATATTATAAATTTATAAAATTTTTATAAACTTAACAAATTGAATAATGATTAAATGCACTATAATACAGTCTAATTAATAAAATACTGTGTAAATATAGAAAATATATGATTGGCATTACATATAAAACTTCATTTTTATTTTATATTTTAACATTAAAAAGTTTTTGTTTGAAAATATTTAATTTCCTTAAAAATTAAGAAAAATAATAATTTATATTCTGATCTATTTAAGATATTTAATCTTATAATATGTTTAAGTTATTATTTTTAATATATTATAAGGTTTCAACTTAAATTATACACCGTTAAGCTTATCATAGAACTTGTTCCATGTTTTCATTTTTATTTTCTTTTATATTTTAATAAATAATCATGTTAAGCTTATCATAGAACTTGTTCCATGTTTTCATTTTTATTTTCTTTCATATTTTAATCAACGATTACCTCTACTGATATAGAATATAACAATTTAGATAATTTTTCAACTTTGCTCTATTTTTATTTTATTGCTTTGAGTAAATTATAATACAGTAACAATATATTTAGATTCGTTCAGATATGGTTCCTTGTTTTTAGTTAATTGAAGTTTAAATAGGCTAAATGGTAAAAGGCCGAGAATAATAAAGTATATATTAGGTAGAGAATTATTTCATTCAAATTAAGTTTATTCCTACGATTTTGCTAAAACTATGCAAATAATAAACATAAACATGCGTTATATATCATGCAAAAAAACTCATAACAAGACATAGTAGGTTAATAAATATTAAATATTAATAATTATCATTATATAGCATTAAATCGCATTATACATTGCATTTAATTCACTTATGCTTTTTATAATTAATTTAATATTAATAACTTTAAATGGATTTTATTAATATGAAAGTATTATTAAGCGTTTATTTATTAATTTTATAAAATAACTGATATAAAATTTTATGAATTAAAATTTTTTAATAATTTTTTGGAGAAAAATGTTTGAAGTTATTATTCAATAAATGAGAAATTTCAATTATTTTTTATTTTTGATTTATTTAAAAATTGAAACAATTAAGTGAAAGCTCTTATTTGAAAGATGAATTAAAATATTTTTTAAGCTAAGATAAAAATTAATCTAGTTTAATCCGATTATGATAACCAAGAAGAAAAGATTATATCAAACATGAGTTTTAATATGAGAGGAGTTAGTTTTTGGTTCCGCTTAAACTCAACAGCCTTACATGCATATAAACAGTATTTAACATGCTTTAGTTTGATAAAGTTTTTATTATTTATTTATTTTATTAAAATTAGACTACTTTTTTACAAGAAAAGTTGTATTAAGAATTATTTATTGTCAAGATAGCTCTTAAATAAAATAAAACTCACTAAATATATGCTGAAATTCGCAAATGAAGTCCTCACATCGACCAATATTTGATTTATGTGAAACAACCATAACATATCAAGATGTAACTTCTTGGATGACATTCTAAATTTATTCAGTTTTAATATATATTTTTTATTAACAATTTTAAAATGGAATCTAAAAACTACATAACAATAAGTGATTTAAGCATTAATCTCTCATTCATTTGTTTATTCGAAAAATATTCTAAATAATTAACAATAACTTATAAAACTGAAAAATATTTATACAGCATGCATACAATGCAGGCCTATAATTAATAGCAAACAAGATAATTTATAAGATAAATAATTATTATTAAATAAAAAAGAATGACATTAGTTATTTTGTCCTAGTTTTCCATAAAAGCTTGCTATTAAACTTGAATATCTAATAAAACAAACAACTCATAAATTATAAAAGTAGTTGTTCAAAAAGTGGATAATAATTATCTAAAACTTTTTAAATAAAATTACAATATTCATAAAGTTGAATTTTTTTTTTATTATTATTTATATAGACCTAATTTAATACTCCATTTATTTAATCAATAAAAATAGTTTATCTAGTACATAAAGGAGCACAAAATTCTCTATTGAACTTATTATACAGAAAAATAAAAAGGAAAAATAGATAGTTCAGTTAATATTCAATAAAAATTCGTATTTTTTGCAAGTATAAAGAGTTGATATATAAAACGCTCTTACAGTTTATTATTTATAAAACTAGATTTATAAAAAGCTCTCAAAAGTTGAATTTCTATGCACAATTGTTCAGTCCATCTATTCTCTATCGTAATATTTTTGGAAAAAGCAATGCATTTCATTGAAGACTATGTACGGGTCTACATAAAATGTAATTTTTTTTCGTTATTTTGAAGTTGTATATACACATAATCTAAAGTTCCAGGGGTTTTATTTGTTGAAGGGAGTCATTTATAAATGGAATCTATAAACAGAAATGACAGACTGGGAAAAGGTTTATGCTGATAGTCGAAATCAAAGTGAATTTCAAATTCGTCTTAAAATATTTTTTTTTTATATTCTGTTTTTTTTTTTTTTTTTAGCAGCATCAATAGAAAACGATAAGGTTTTATTTTTTTTTTTTTTTTTTTTTTTCTTTCTTTCCTATTGTAGATGAAAGGAGAGGGAAAAACTAAAAGAATTCACCTTTTGGGTCTTACATCGAGTCGTGAGTGATGGATTTAACATTCTATCAGTTTACATAACTTCGCTTATTGTTGAATGCCAAATGTTGAAGTCACGCGACTAAACGTCAACAAATCTGATTGTTCCCACTATCTTTTATCAAACGAATGCTTTTTATTAAAAAGAAAAAAAAATTAACTGAATTATGAGAAATGCACCCACCATCATAAAATAACTTTATTTTCTTATAATAAATTCAAATATTATTGAAAATTTATAAATAAAAACGACTCATAAAATTATTTTTATGTAACAAAAATAGATTTAATTTCACATATTATTCGTTTTTATATATAAGTTGAATTTTTAGTCAAGATTTGATGTGTTTAATACCAATTCCAATATTTTTTTTTTATCAAAAAGTGAATAGTTTTTCTTAAATAAAATTTATTAGCAGATTAAAAAATCTCGAATCGTTATAGATTCATACAATCTTGGGTCATAGCAAACGCGATACGGATCAAGATGTATTTGGAGTATTGTATTTAAATGAAATTTTGCTTTCTTTTTAAAATTCATGGATTTTGAAACAGATAGTTTGAGAATTTTAAAGGTAATATTCCGATTGAAAGTAAAAGAATTACTTGAATTATCGATCGCATGGATCCACCCGTCACATCGTTACACCATTTGGGTGTCGTATGCTTCCGAGTGATGAAAACCATTACCCCATCTTCCTTCGGGGATTCCGAATCTACAGGAATGATTTATGAACTATCACCCGCCCTTGCTTTGTTTCTATGGTTACCTATTCCTGCGATTGGTGCTACGTCTTATCGAAGGGTGATCACTTAGAATGATTCGATTTCAAGAGCCTTAGTTTTCCTTTCAAAAATATACATCACTGTTTATTGTTTTACTATTGTTTGCTATTTTATAAAAATGCTTCCAATATACGATCAAAATTAAATTTCTTTCTTTTTTTTTCCACGTTGCACTCTTTTTAAATTCAGTGTTTACGATGCTGTATCGCTGATGGTTATATGAATAATTTTTCTTATAAACAAATAATCATGTTGAATTTTATGCATATTAAAACTGAATAATGTGAAGTGTAATTTATATTTATATTTAAATTCCTTAAACACTTGAGTAACAATTTAGATAGCATTAAAATCGTAGAATTCTACATTAAAGTGGCTCATATTGAAGCGAAATAAACGTAGGCTCTAAATATAATAATAAATAATCACACTGTTATCCTACTCTATCCTCGGTTTTGCCTCGCTATTTTTTTCTGGATAAAGATTTTCTTCTTTTTTTTATCTTTTTCTTTCTTTTTTTAAAGCAGTACATGCTAAACAATTTGTTCAAGTTGAATTCGCCTTCCTAAATAGCTCCATTAACCTTCCTACAAAAACCAATTTTATTGTTTTTAATTTTTTTTTTCGTCTATTTAAATGGATTGTTTTTCAATGGAAGGTCAACGTACAAGTAAATTACTTTAAGAAATATTTTGATTTTCTTTCTCATACTATATAATATATTTAACTAAGGGCGTTGCTTATATGTCGGCCCAATACAATAATAATTACACTGAATATTAAAAAAAAAAATAAATAAATTAGATATTTAATAAGAAAATAGTGATTAAAATACCAAATCTAATTTATAATTTTTTTTGTATTGTAAATAAAATAAATCTTAAAACATATATTTTAAAAATTATTATTGTTAAACTAACTTAGCAACTTGAAACTCATTAACATGCATGAATAATTTATTTCAATGCAAATGTGTGTTTCTAAAATTAAATATATATATTTCTTTCTACCCAAATAGGCCCTCAATGGCTTCCTGTTGATTCTGACGTGTGATGGGGAGGTCTTTTATGCTTCTCATACAGTCGAAACTTATCTCGGCTTTCATCAGGTAAGTCTCAATCTTTTTGTAAAATTAAGAAATTCAATTAAGAAAATTATATTTGATATTTATATCTATATTTTTAACCTTGACACAGTTCTGACAATAGCATAATTGCAGTTTTAACTGCAAATGTTAAAAAAAAAAATCACGATTAATAATATCCCATCATTAGCTTAGAATACTATTAAAATATCGATAAAATGAAAAAAAAAAAATTAGACTTGTCTATACATTTACAGTTTTTATTTATAGCAATTACTATTTTTTGTTTCGTGAGATTTAAAAAAAGAGAGAAAAAAAAATCATGCATAATTGTCTTTTCATGATCTTTTCTGTTGTAAAGTTAATAAAATTTTCTTTTCGTTTTCTTTTTAAGGAAAATTTAATTTTAAATTTTTGGGTAAAAATGAAAATAAGCGTATAATATTCTATAAACAATAGAATGTAAATAATAATCTTATACTAGTAGATTTTCCTTATTTTATGTCATTGTAGGCCTATAACTTTTATCATATATAAATTAGTAGAAGTATGTTATATTCTTTTATATATTTACTTGATTATTTTTATCATAAAATTTACATAACAAGTTGATTATCCATACGAATAAAAACTTAATTATTATTATTATTCTGTTTCTTATCAATTTTGCCTTTCGGTAATGACAAAATTCTATACTAATAGATCTAGTAGCTTCGGGCTTAGGTGTTATTACATTCTTTTTACACGTGTATATCAACTTTAAACAAATCACATAATTTTGTAATAATAAATCTTGTTGACGATTTACTGACTAGGATCAATAAAACTGTTTCAATTTCTTTTTCTTTAGATATGTTCTTATTCTTTTAGATAGCTATAGGCGATATACGAAAATAGGATGTAATATATCGGCTTCAAAGCTTTCTGTCATCTCGTAAAACAAAATTACTCTATTATCAAAAGCCGCTAGCATAATCATAGTAACATTCCGACAAGCGTCATTCCGCATTAAAATAGCTGTCAGCAGAAAAAGAAGACATTTTGAGGTGGAAAAAAAAAAAGATGAAAATTAGTGTTAAGCATTTTTAGACATTAAACCTTAATAGCGATAGTAACCATTTCTAGGGTACGGCACCGAGCAATCAACGAAGTGTGGCATCATCTAACATTTGAAATGGTTTGCTGCATGGCATGAAGAAAAGAGATGAAGACATTACGGTAGTGCTCCAGGAAAATCAATGTCGGTTTGCATTAGATACTATCTCTTCCGTAATGCATGCAGATAACAGTGTATGGCGGAGGCAGCAGTAATGACACTAATTTAGCGAAGTAATCTTGGCGATGTGAAAGGCGAGAAATTACTGCAGGAGATCGACCAGATCCGTCTTGACTGCTTCCAGCCACTGTTAGGAATTGTTGAATGTCTTTTATGGGAGAGACAATAATGTTATTTCTACGTGAGGAATTCAGTCAAAATTTAATTTGAAAAACATCTCGTTATGATTGGAATGACGATCATTTATCTTTCGTTCGCATCTGGTTAACAAATTGTAGCTACATCAAGGGAATGGTACAGATACCAATGTAGAGATGTTAATAAAGTCAAAATAATTTCGGATTTTTCTTATTTAAAACGTTAAATTTGCGAAATTTAATTACGAGTTATGTTTTCTAGTTAAACTTTAAATCTATTTAAAAGTTATTTCGAACTTAGCAAAAATGAAAGATTTGATTATCAACAATGTTTCGAGAGCGAGAAAAAACAATTGCAGCATTTTTAAAATGCTCATTGAATGATAGACAGATGTAGACTTACATATTAATAGTAATAGGAAGTTATCCTTAATAAATTTAAAAGATCTTAAGATAGCTTACTTAAATTGCGATTCAAGGATTCATAATGAAATGAGCCTATTTGAATGCAAAGAATATAAATTTGCAATAAATATTATTATCTTTAGCGAGAAAATTAAGTATTATTTTTTTAAATCTAAATGTAATGTTTGATAATATTAAATTAGATTATTATCACGAAGGTGATTTTCCACTTTGCAGTTATATTCTATCTTTATTTTGTCGAAAAATTCGATTTATAGGAGGAAAACAATAAAAAATAATTCAGATATTTAGAAAAAAAAACTAAAAATGATTACGATTTTGATCTATAACGAGATTTAATGAAAAAAGCGATATTTATCAGGAAAAAAATTCGAAACATTAATTGGGTTGCGGTTAATGACCAAAATGATACAGAAGATACCGAAATCGAAAATTAGCTTTTTAAGTAAAAAAAAAAAAAGGAACTATTCTTTGTCTTCTATCAAACAACACCGCATATTATCAGATGTTCTTTCGGTTAAACGCGATTAAAAGAAATCTTCTTCGCTTATCTAAGGACACATGTTAGATTCAGGGTCGTAAATGTTTACGATTAACCTCAATTTTTGGCATCTTAATCGCAAAAAAAAATTTTATTACAAGAATGAAAATATTCCCAGTAGTTTAAATTAGCTGCCTGTAGGCAACTTTCGACGAAAGGAGGAGCTGTAGACATATCACGCCCCGGACATCACGTGACATTGATGCGTCATTCGCTCAATTGGACAGGAGTTAGGTTGCTATGGAAGCATATAACAAACACGATTTCTATGTTAACAGTCGCCAATCAGAAAATGGGGAGTTCCCTCTATTGCAACAACAAATGCAGATGTGATATTAAAAAATTAATTTAATTCATAAAAGAATAAAAATTTGAAAATGAATACATTCGATTATTTTTTGCTATATAAAAAATAGAATTTAGATTATAATTCAAGTGTTAAATAATAGTGTCACTGTCTAAATTATGTTTTTATCTAAAAGTTGATGGGGGTTAATATAAATTGCAATTATAATAAATTGATTATAGATAAAACCGGAAAGTAACACGCATAACTTAACACTACCAAACTATAATTAACTCTTATAATCTATTAACACTAAGTTTAACCCTCAATTAATATTACTTATTATAAGGGCCTTTGCACTAAGAATTAAAATTTCGTAGGCATGCCCCGAAGACAAAGAATATTTAATAGATAATGTTGTAATTAGAAACTTTAGTCCAGCCTGCTTGGCTTCTCGAATTAGTAGTCAGTTGTTGTAAACAGTAGCCATGTTTAAGAGCATTAAATTGAGAGATGATTCATCAGAGACAGTGATACAAGAAGTCAACTCTCGTGTAGTAATTAATGCAAGTCTAAGAAGGCGTGTAGTGCAACACCCCGTAACGTCTTCATGATTAATTCGCTCATTAGATGGTGCGTGGTCAACTTATAGTTTCTTTAATGACTTCTAACAGCAACTATTTAATGATGACCTTAAGGTTTCTTCACCTGCGCTTCGCTAAAGAATAGTTTAATTGCCATCCTTGAGGTCAGTATAATTAATAAGAGAATCTATTGATAAATTGCAATGCTTCTTCCACATAAAAAGAAAGATTTTTAAGTTTTCCGCCGAAAAATATATCAATGTTTTGGAGGTTTATAAAACTTATTTTTAACAATTTAAGTTCTGAAATTGTAAGTTGTACTTGATAATCTGATGTTTAGTTTATAATCAAAACAAACTCTGTTCGAGTATTCTTAAAGTAATAACCATAAATTATTTATTATATGATATGTAGGCTACCGTAAATTTTTAAACATCGATATACTTACTGGTATAATTTATTCTTTAATTATCTGAAACTAGTTTTTGTTTATTAATTAAATTCGTGTTATAAATGATTAAATGCAAATAGTTTCTTTTTTCTTAAAAAAAAAAAAGAAAACACAATATGATGAATTGATTTACTTTTATTAATGTAGTTTTAAGCTCACGTAGGCATTCCTAATTTGGTAAAATAGGATTTCTGACTATTAAATGCAAAAATTAATTTGCCAAAAAAGTCTTTCCGCTGAAGAATATTTTATCTAGAAATTTCGATTTCTTTGCCGATAGGATAAAATCTCGCTGTATACTTTATGAATAATCCAAGAAATAAAAAAAAAAATGGAAGAAAAATTGAGGGGGTTGGAAAGACCCACGTGGCCAAGCGAGAAGCTACATATCACTTTGAGGCGCCTGAGAAGCCATTAGATGCACGAGAAAGACTTTTAGAACCCGACAGAGATGGATAGCTATCCACTTGCCGACAATAATTGAATATGCCAAAGAGGAGAGAAGAGAAGGAAAAGCATTACTGTCACGTACGCAATGTTTCTGGTATAGGTGTCTGGCTTCAGAGGCACAGGTGTTCGGTAACCCACCACTGCGTTGAAGATAATGGGGAAAAATGTATTACTTCCTCGATTACCATATCGATTGCACTGCCGTCAGTTCTGGAAAGAATAACAGAAAAGAAAAAAAGAAATAAAAAAAAAAAAGAATTCTCTCTCGTTTAAGTCTTTCTTCTCGACAAGCATAACACTTTCTTTTCTTGTCAACCGCTGAAAAAAAAGTGTTTCGTGCTTGGTAAATTCGTATTTTATAATCGCTTTAAATAAAATATAATTAATTTTTAATACAATTAATGAAAGTGAAATATCGAATTATAAGTAAAAAATAAATTTTAGATATTTTTTTTTTATACATTTGGTTCGTATGATATAGTAACTTATACTCACAAGATTTTGCAAGAAGTTTAACATGGATAATCATAACAATTAATGAATATTCAATAATAATAATAATCTATTTAATAAAACAAAATAATAAAAATAAGCGAAGATCTAAATTGACGTATTTTTATAATATTTATGTTTCCGCATCTCATTTTAATGGTAACTATCTATGTAAAATATTGAATTTTGTGACAATCGATAATATTTAAAGTTAATTCAAACTTTAAATTTTAAAATATAAATATCTGTCACTTATGGATTTAATAATTAACAAACTTTAGGGAGGAAAAAAAAATCATAGCGAATAAAACAAGGTACATAAGTACATTTCATTAGAATAAATTGAAGCTGATGTCAAACTTACGTGAGAAAAATATAGAATTAACAACTTTAATAACCAAGCTATAATTTTTCAATTCGCTGCTTCTAGCACGCAACCTTGAAGTTAACTTCACGAATTGTACGACAGATTAAAAATATATTTCTTTTATTGCTGATTTCTTTAGATATTTTAATAAATTTTGTCCTCAACTGAAATGATAAACATTAATCCTGCTTAATGTTATTCATTTGAATAATATAAAATTTACCAAAGAAATTTGCAATTAAACATACCAAGATAATCACAAGTATACTAGTGCATATTTTTATAGATTAAATTATATTTTTTAGAATTTTTTCATCTGTTATACACCCCAAAAATAATAATAATAATATAGTTTATAATTTTTAAGAAATCAATTTATTTTATCAAATGTTTTAATAGAGAGTGCTCTTATAATAAATATGGCAAAGAAAATAATAAAAATTATATTATTTTTAACAGATTATTTATTAATCTTTAACAAATCGCTTTTTTAATCAAATAGATCAATCTGTTCTAATGTAATTTTGATATATATAAACGAAGATGTAGAGGTGAATTCAAAATTCGAAATTTATTTTTATCATCAAAATCTAATTTCATTGAAAAAAGTTACATTATATTAATCTTGACAATAATTTTGTCTTCTTATCTCAATTATTTTTATTCAAATTAAGAGATTTTTTTAATTAATACTCATTAGAAAATAATAATAATAATAGACCTGTGTCTTCTACAATTATTAACATTTTATCTATATATCGATGTTGATAAAAAATATCAAGGACACATGCAAGATGATTATATAAATTAAATTTTACATATTTTTTTTTCATTGATTTTAATTTTTATCTTAAGAATTTTCTCGAATAAATATATAAAATTCGAGAAAATTTAATTAATATATTTTTATTGTAATTAAAAAAATAATTTTAGTTTATTTTGATAGGTCTATTATTATAGATAAAATAATCTAGATATATCAGTTAAATAATGATCGATTTTCTTATTTACTATTTAAAAAAAAATAGTTTTTCGTCATGTTTCTTCGCAAGATTAACCAGGAATTCGTTTCGCTCAATTATGGCGAAAATTTACTCAGACGGTAAAGAATTCCTGCAAAGAAAATTATCCATCACGAAAATCTCCTCTCGAGTAAAAAATATTTTTATTACAAAAACTATTACGCAGTTCTTGGAATTAAAAACAAAAAATAAATGCTAGATATGAATTGTTTAAATTAGACTATTTATTAATTTATATACGAAACTACGTAGACGTTATTCGTAGAAGCAGAAATATAATTATTATGAAAATTTCATATTAAAATAAATTATAAGAACTATCAAATTCAATAGGATTAATGTCAAAAATGAAAAATACTTGTCCATAAATAGGGTAGGGGGATAGACAACTAGGAAAGTTTTGAAAGAGAGTTATAAACTTTGGGGTCATAAAAGTATTGTATTAAGGTCCAATGCACATACGATATAAAAAAAAAAGAAAAACATTTTAGCCAGACGATCAAAACACAACTGTTGGAACGGCGGAAATGTTTCAGCCAAAGTAATTGATTGTGTAATTGCGTGTGGATCCGTCAAGCGAACGATACCAACGGAAGACAAGGATCCACTCGACCTGGATAGAATAACACAGTTCAGATGATCATTAGCCATCCCTAGCTATGATTAATTAGACTGAACCTCTCTGTTCTTGATTACTGTGCGATGCAGGGATGTAACAGATGATCTTGTCACCGTACCTTGCTTTGATGAATGTGTTGAGTTGGAAGTCTTGCGTTTTGTCCGTTGCTCCTACATCACTAAAAAGTAGGAGAGGGGAAGAAACATCGACGAAAAATTAGCCTCTTATCCGATGATTGTCTAATTGATGCTGTTTTTCCCTCCTCCCTCAAGTCGGACATCTGTCATCAAAGCGTATATGAATTAGTTCATTCAGAAGATAGAGAAGAATTGCAGAGACACTTAATATGGAACTCTCAATTACCTGCTGATAGAGGAACGATCACGTTACAAGAAGTTCTTTTGCCAGGTAAGTATTACGACAACTAAGATTATCAAAGACTGAGATAAGAGAAAAATATAAAAGGTTATTCTCTGAATGCATCTAATCTAGATTTATAATTTTTTTTTTCTATATTTTGCAGAAAATGCTCAATTTTTAGAGAGAAATTTCACAGTCAGATTTCGTTGTCTCTTGGATAATACATCCGGATTTTTGGTAAGTGCTTGAACTTATATTTAATAACTACTTATATTTAATAATTCATTAATTATATTAAATTATAATAAATTTCATAGAATATAAAAGCATATTCATAGTTATTTTATAAAAAATAAATTAAATTCAGTAATGCCAAAATTTTATCGTTTAATAATTCATTAATTATATTAAATTATAATAAATTTCATAGAATATAAAAGCATATTATAGTTATTTTATAAAAAATAAATTAAATTTAGTAATGCCAAAATTTTATCATTAATTTCTTCTTAACATTTTTTCAGAGATTAGACATTCGAGGGAGAGTCAAAGTTTTACATGGTCAAAACCATAAAACGGAAGATCCACCATTAGCTTTATTCGCAGTATGTACGCCATTTGGTCCTCCTTCATTGTTGGAAATGCCTCAGAAAGATTCGATGTTTAAAAGTAAACATAAATTAGATTTGTCTCTAGTCTCCATGGATCAGAGGTAAGTTGAATATTAATTTTATAAAAAACCATAACTTATAATAATTAAATAAATTTGAGAACTGAGATGATTAGGATTAAGAAAGCGTGAGTAAGAGTCGTTGGTGTAATTTAGTCTTTTAATTGATTTGAACTTTGAATCTAAAGGCGGTCAAGTAACTCGCCTACTCAAATCAAGAAGGTCACTCTTCAACCTTTGCAACACTTCAAGGTAACTCTTGCCTGACTTTTTTTTTTAATTTGAGATTCTGGTTTTGTATTTAACTTTTGCCTTCAGCTAAATGAACTCAGATCACATACAACCATGATCTTCCTGTTCTTTCTCGTCCCATTTCTTGTTGTGACAACCAAATTTACATACGTAATTATAATCTTCATAATGTAGGCTAAAGGATAAATGGAATAATTTCCATAAACGAAGAACTTAAAAAAAAAAAACATAATGATAATTATATAGTTCTGATACTTAATTATCAAAGAACGAATCTTCTGAATATCTAAAAACAGAAAATTCTCAAATTTATTTGTATTTTCAAAGGCTGCCTTTCCTAAAATTATATTCCAGTGAACTATTATCAGATTCAATGATTTAAATTAAAATTTTAATAACATTTTAAAAGCTGTTTTCCTTCTTTAATACAAGATTTTTTATTAGAGTTAAGCAAAAACAGAAAATGATGATAGGAGAATTATCATTATATGCTTTCCTTTTAACTATAGTAGGCTACTTAGTATATGTATTGTTAAATTGTTATTATAGATGAAAAATATTTTATAATAAATTTCTCAATATTTGCTAAAAATTATAATAGAAAATCAATTATTTTTAGGGGAAAACAAGTATTAGGTTATTCAGATGCAGACCTCTCTAATAAAGGAGGATACGATCTAGTCCATTTTGATGACTTGGCATATGTAGCTAGTGCACATCAGGAATGTAAGTATAATTGTAGAGTTAAAATAAACAATCAGAATAATTCGGTTCAGTAAAAAATATTTTTATTAAAATAAATATTTAATTTAATATTCATTTAATTTTGACTTCAGTTCTTTTTTTAGACCGCATGAGAAATTGAATTGATTATAAGTTTAACATAAAAAAAAATGCTTTAGATGTTTTTATGACTCTATTTTATTGAATATGTTCTGAATATAAAGCATTATTAACGCAGTAATTGGTTGAAATAAGCTGTCACTATCATCTCTTCAAAAAACTACATGGACAAGATTCCAAGTCAATCCTGAAATGCCAAAGATAAATTAAGCCATACAAATCGTGATAAGTTAATAATCTAGATGGATGCTGATTTGACGGTAAAATTATCATCGATACGACATCATCATCAAAAAATTGACGAACCGAATATATAATTTTTCTCTCTCTTTGCAACAAAGTAGTCGTCGGAACAAAACCGAAAAATAAACTATGATTGAGAAAAAATAAAGTTATATAAAGATGTATAGATAAGAAGAAAAGAATCATACTTGAATTACATATATATATTATCATTTTAACTGTCATCGTTAAAGTTATGTTGAGAAAGTATGCTATTGCCTAAGGCATATTCCCACGGAGACGACAATTCAAAATTTATAAATCTTGAATTTTTCTCAGTATTAAATTTAATTACGATAACCTTTAGGATAGTTTAAAGTGTAATAATTTTAAATTTAATTTAAAATTCACTAGATATTTGATATTTTGATTTATAATAAAATATTGTTTTCAGTGTTAAAAACCGGTGCATCAGGGTTAATTGCGTATAGATTATCAACGAAAGAAGGACAGTGGCAATGGCTCCAGACAAGCGCTCGTCTTATATACAAAAATAGCAAACCAGATTTTATTCTTTGTACTCATAGGCCACTTATGTAAGTAGATTTCTTATATATAATCCATAAAGTTTGATTTTTGCTTTGTAAAATAATAATAATGAAAAAAATAAACTTAAATTTCTAATTTAAAGATTTATAATCATTTATTTGTAAAAAATTCGAAGCTAAACAATAAAAATAAATAAAGAATGTTGATGAAATAAATAAGTATCTCTATAAATTAATTGGAAACATTATTTAGGGAAAGAGCATATCTATTATAGACTAGAATAATAGGAATTAGACAATCAAATGTTGTATGTGCCAATAAAAAAGAAAATGTGCTTTTTATTACAGGGAAGAAGAAGGCAGAGATTTGTTAGGAAAGAGAACAATGGACTTTAAAGTGACGTATTTAGATGGCGGGTTAGGAGCTATTATTGACCGGAGTGGTCTTTTATGTGACAGCGATCTTATTCTAAGATGTCAAAGGACGAGAAGGTATAAATCCCAATTTCGAGAACTGCTAACTACTTGTAGGAAAAGAAAAATGCCTGGAGATCCCTATATCGACGAAACCAGTTATAACAATGTCTATCCTTATCCAACAGAAAATGTAAACGGTTTAAGCCCTTATGCTACAGCTATGCCCCAAAACTTTTTCACAGCAGCCATTGACAACACTCGTCTTCTTTCACCTGAAAATTTATTCCACTATCGTCATCTGGCTGGTGGATATTACCCGGAATATCATCCAGCGGCTCAATACAGCGGCAATGGTTTCTTAGACATGACGAGTACTGCCAGGACATGTTTTCCCTCTCCTTATCCACCAGATGGTTCCCAATTAACCAAAGATGACAAACTGTATCCCTGTCAAATGGATGCTGCTAAATTTAACGGAGAATCACCGAGATTAGTTCAACAAGTTGGTACCAAGCCGTCTTGTTGTGAAGCGTATGTAAATCCTGCCGATCCGAGTGCCACGCTTAGAGGTTGTATAATGGGTACGACTAGTGCTGGATTACAACCACTCTTACCACCACTCGAAAGAGATCCAACAAAGTTGAGTGATTTAAGTTGTCGAAATTTAAACTTTGGCCTGCCTAGTGTAGTGGAATCGATTAGTGTAGACTGTGTAAACGTTATTAAACCGAAAACTACTTCGGCTCTCCCGCCTCACTTAAGAGATTCTCCACATCTGGCTAAAGAAGAGAAAGATCACAGTAATTCTCCTGTTTCAACATCCTATTCTAACGATACCAGGCAGAGTGTTCTCATGTGGGGTTCTCCACTAAGTAGGTCGACAGGACACCCAACAACGCATCCGAGCGGAGGGTTGTTTGATAGTAAATTAAGTAAGTATGGTGACTCCCTCTGCCGGACGACAACAGAACTAACGAGTGTGTCTCCTTCTGTCTGCAAATGGATGGGACATGTTGCGACGCCCAAATCAGCCTCACCTCACAACAGTACGAGTCCAGCAAGTGGAAAAGTAGCACCTTCAGTCAGTTACAGTAGTACTCCCTATCCTTCTATGGGACTCGAAATTAGGCATCCGGTAAATATCATGAATTTAATACATAACTTAAAAAATTCTTATTTACAAAGCCGAAATTTATTTTAAACAAAATTTCACTCGAATACAAAATTACGAATTAAATATTTGCTAAATATAGGTCTAAATTCATATTTGATTTATTTATTAATGAAAGAACTCAAATTTATTTATTTATTTTAATTTAAATATGGCTTTTTTCACTGGTTACAGAATTTCAATAAAAATATTTAACGAATGCTTAAATTATTTTATCGATTTTATGATTTTTTTTAAGCTGTATTATTCTATTACTTTTTTACAATACAAGATTTTGATTTTGTCGAGGTGCGAATTTATTGTTTCTTAAATAAAAATCGGGTTTACGTTTTTTAAACAAAAACTAAAAATTAAATTCTAATAATTCAAATAGGCATTGATAAATTGTTTTGTTGCTGAGGGAAAAAAAATTATAATTTAAATGTTTAAATATTCAGAAATAAATTATATTGAAAATATATAAAAATAATTTAATGAGTTTTTTTTTTTTTAATGGAGAATATGCACTTTTTATGTGATAAATCGTCTAAAAATCTTTAAATGCGATTATATATGCTGAAAATTTTAACTAATAATTACAATAAATTAAAATGATTTATTAATAAATTCCCAATTTGATTAAAAAGAAGCAAGGAGGAGAAGAAGAAAAAAAAAACTCAAATTTTTAATTAATTTTTCAGCTACCGCTGCTCAGGCAAGAAAATGGAAGGCCACCTTCAGCGAAACAAGAAGGAAATCCATTATTATCAATCTCCGAAGTAACAAACACTCTTTTAAACCACGATTAAACTATATTTAGTCAATGAAGATGCAAGATTGTTTCCGAGAACGATGACTTAACAAAGGAATCGATTGGGGCCTAAGTGGACTTCCCATCGGAGCACTTAAATTGATTGTTTGCTTATACTGTAGTGTGTAACACGTGTGTGTTTATGTGTACAAAAAAGAGGAAAATTTAGAACTTCGAGGAGAAAAAAAAAGGACACTGAACATTCTCCCCAAATTGCTAAATTGTGTGGATTTGTTGTGAGCCCAGTTATTCACCAAAAAAAAAAAAAAGTTAGATTAAGCCAAGATAAGGTAAAGATGCTCAACATTACGACAGAGTGGGCCATTAATATATCACGCTTCACATTCTCTTTGTTTTGTGTGTGTACAGATTTGGACCATAACGCGTGTAATTGTCACATGGGATGTTAGGTTGTATTCAGGAGGATTGAAGGATCTAGTCTTTTCTGTAGATCCGTAGATACAAAATTTAAAATTTCATATTATAAAATAACAAGAAATATTAACGATATATCTAATTAAAAGGCGAATTTAAGATTTTAACTTCAAGTTTTAATTATTATATTTTCTTATAATTATTGTATAAAATTCACGTTTTATTTTCTTTTATTTTCTTGTAAAGAAATAAAAGAAAACAAAAGATTTTAAAGGTTCGGATACGAAAAGACTAGTTCTGAAGTCCTTAGACAGAATTATGGCGAAATTACCACTTCTTTCGAGAAATCTAAAAGAAGGTAAAAAAAAAGGGTTGTTTCTCATATTTGAATCGTCTCATCTCTATTCATTCATTTTTCAACATTGTTGTGTATCATTCAAACGGAGTACATCACTATGTTGGCACATATCAGCACACTGCTGCAAATATATTGGGATTATTACACCAACAATTTGTTGAATAAAATCACTTTTCAATCTAGTCTCGAGTTCTTATTTTAACTGAAAATAAATTGACAAAACAAGTTATTTAATAATAAATCATTTATTTATAATGATATAAAATTAATCTCACTTGTATAATTTCTATTTAAAGTATAAAATTATAAAGAAGTTTAAGAAAGATATAAAGAAGTTTTAGCATAGAATTTACATCAGTCTTGAAATAAAAAAATATTTAATATCTTACCAATAATAAATCCATAAATTCAAATACTATTTTCATTTAAAATAATAAAATTATCCATCCAAATGGGTAATTTAATTTAATTATCATGCAAAATATAAATTATAAAATAGTTAGAAATGATTAAATTAATCATATTAACATTTAATATGCGTAAAATAAAACTTAATATCGTACAATATTTTTAAATGGAATTTTTCATAAAGTTAAGAGATGAAAATATTAGTAATCAATATACTTTGTTTGCTTTAATAATAATAGTTAGTGTCAATACGATTTAAAGAATTATATCAATAAAAATATACAGTTACTAGCCTATTCCTCTTCTATATTATTCATGATAGCTGCTTTATTATCAGGTATTCATAATACATTAATTTATTGTTACTTTCAAGATAATGCTAACAAATTAATAGATTTCTTTAGAATTTAATTAGCTGCTTTCGAATTTTTGGCTATATTGTGTAGCTGCTATAATACGAGAAAATATCTAAGCTAATATAAGACAATTATAAACATTTATACTGTACTGATTTAATTGAAATTGTTACTAAATTAACTGAAAATTTAATAACACTTCATATTTCTGATTAAAGAATTATGAGAATGAAGTGTATTTATTTCATAGCATAAGAAAGATAACGTTTTAAAATTTATAATGAGAAATAGCATCATTTTGTTACTGAATTAATTAATCTAATTTTTAAATGGATATTTTGTATCTAAATTATTCATAGTTCATGATATAAGGAAAGCAGTCTTAATTTATTAAAACTATAGATTTATGTTTATGTTGCTTGCATTTATTTATTCATAAATATGTGCAAAATAATTGAAGTTTTCTAAAATAGTTTTAAAGAATAAATCCAAAATTAATCAATGACTAAATAATGATTATAAACTTTTATTGATATACTCTATTATAACATTTTTCTATTTGAATAAAAAAAAGATTTCTAACAAGCCTGCTTCATATCATTCCTGTAGATTATGTTCTTCTAATCCTAAAATTTTCAATAGTCTCAACTTCATTCCTTGGATAAATTCACTTTTCATTCCTGTCTTCTTTATTTATCGTGATATATGATTTGTTGAAGTTTTCTTTTAGTACAGTTAATAGTAAAAATTTTAAATATTTAATTTTATCTGAAGATTTTCAGATATAATTTATATGTGCTACAGATGTTTTAAAATTAATGTGCAATAATTTTATAGGAAATGTCAATCGGAAAAGTTCTGTCATAATTATAATTCATGATACTTTCATTAATTTAAGGCAAGGTAGAAGGTTTCGATAATAGAATAAAAAGAAAGATAAATACATTTACATATTTAATTTCATATCATTACTGTTCACGTTACAAATTAATTACACAAATTACATAATTACGAAAGTTATTCAAAATATTCTCGTAACACGCCTGAAATTTTCAAACTTTCTGTATAATTATTCCTTCATTTTATATAACTAAATAATATGGGTGTAAATTAAAGAAAATGAATTATATTTTTTAATTATTTTCAGCTATATATAAAAATAAATCTTATGTGCATTCAAAGTAAACGAAACATCCTATATTATCAAAATATGTCTTAATTTCGACGTTCTTAAATGGTATCTTTACAAAAATGGCGATTGTTCTGTTTATAAAGTTAATACCTTCAAAATTGGATGTAAATTAATTAATGTATGTTAAAAAAATGAGGCTTATCTTACTCTTAATTATCTATGTGTGTAAGCAATTATGCAGCTGTGTCTCAAATTAATTAGTTTTGAATCATTTAATAATATTTTATGAAATTATTTGCAACGTATGAGGTTTCTAAAGCTAAGCTATTGACGATGCCTTCGATGCAGTATTTTCAATCATCAACTATCAAAAATATATTAACATATGAGGAAAATAATACTAGCAAGGTTAAGTATAGTAATATTTTTACTTATTCATAAATATTAAATCTCCATGATTAGGGGCTGTTAAATTGATTTTTAAATTATTTGCAATTTTTAATAGGAAAACATAGCTAAGATAATACATAAATGAAAACAGAATTTATTCTAAATCACACAATAAAATATATATATTTATATATTTTTGTACGTTATACAATACTTTATTCGTATAGTCTATATTAATTTTGTTTTTAATTTAAAATTAACTAAATTTTAATATTGACTATACGAATATATAGAAGTGAAAGCTGATTTAAAGCCAGTTATATTATTAGATAGAATTCCATTTAATTATTTATCTAAATTTTAAATAATTTTTCTCAATACGAATTTATTAAAAAAAATTAATTTAATTCTAGTTTCTCATTTTTCTAATTATTTTTTTTTTCATTTTACAGATAAATATTGCAAATTATATAAAGTATTCTGTTATTTGTGAAGTGTAAATTATTTTAGCTTTGAAAAATATTTTTCTCTAAATTATACTTAGATTTAATTACACTCAGAAAGTTTATCGTTGTAAAACTAGTTATAATGGACTGAATTATTCGGTTATTTCTAATATATACATAGAAAATTTCCATTTATATATACACATATAGAAACATACACACACAAATAGATTTCATGTATATAGAAACACATACATGAAACCTATTTTATAACCTTTTTTAACTATATTTTAAAGAAAATATTTGAAATATTAAAATAAATTTTTGGGTTAAATTTGATTAGATTTCTTTTCAAGATTTTATTTCTCTGAATTTGTGTGATCGTATGGAAAACCGGATGAATTAGAAAATTTAGACGGATTGACAAATACATTTCAGGAAGGAGCTCAATAGATTGGTCCAATATTTTCCAGAAAAAAAGAAATATTATCTAGGATTTGATCCTGGATCCATCAGAGAGGGAAAAACCCAATGAAATAATGATTCCAAACGTTTTTCCGTTAATATGGCAAGGAAACTCTTAACAAGTGGTCATTTTCGTTAACATCTGAGCGGTTTCAAGCCATTAATTTTTAAATCTTTAATCCCTAAAAATCATATTAATTATCATTTTAAAGAAATTTTTTAATGAAGTTTCTAAATATTTCCATGTACCAGTTTAAAAGATTATTGCGATCATTTTTAGTCGAAAATTCTAACACTTAACTGGAGATTTTCAATTGCAAAGATGGTAAAAGTGAATTTATCAGAGTAGCCATGTTTTACTGTAAGCTGGGAAATATTTAGAATCGTCATTAAAAATTTCTTTAAAACAAAAATTAATATGATTTTTAGGGATTAAAAATTTAAAAATAAATGACTTGAAACCTCTAGGATGTTAATGAAATGACCACGTGTTAAGAGTTTCCTTGTCATATGAAGGATCCAAGTTCAATTCCGGATAATTCATTTAAGAATTTTTTCAGGAGGAGTTTCGACCTAGCTCAATAAACCTCGTCTATGTGATAGACAATCCCCCAAAATATGGGAGATATCTGATACACATTGGGATATCCGCCACTTAGTAACTTCTGGTTGAAAAGTGGTGTAAAATAACCTAGAAAAGAAAGACTCAAAGATATAGATGTTCGCCGGATGACCGCATGGTTAGTTAAATTAAGCCGCCATATCCTCATGGGATATTCTGTTTCTGGCGGAGGCACTTATAGAACCCATCACAGGCTGGCCAGCACCCATGATGGGGTCAACCGGATGATTGAAAGATGGGGTTCAATGGGCCGGGCCCGAACCCATCCTGAAAAACTGAAGGCGTGGGTCACGGATTTGAACTCGGATCCTCCAGGGTGGGATGGCCGCATGGAAGTTTGCTGGTTTTCATTCCGGAGGACGTCGGACGGTCGGATGGCTGCTTGGTAAATCACTTACTATCCATCTTGAACCGCATGGAAGTTTGCTGGTTTTCATTCCGGAGGACGTCGGACGGTCGGATGGCTGCTTTGTAAAGCACTCACTATCCATCTTGGACGACCCGGGTTCAAATCCGGGTCCCACACATCCACTTTTTCAGAGGGGTCCTAGTTCTGTTCGTTGAATCTTATCCTTCAACCTCAGGGAGCAATTAACCGTACATCCACTTTTTCAGAGGGGTCCTAGTTCTGTTCGTTGAATCTTATCCTTCAACCTCGGAGCAATTAATTGGCTTAACAAACCTAAACCGGAGAACTTGGGTCCCATAACTTCAGAACTTTCTCCGGCGAGGTTCACACCATCTCATTGAATCCCATCCTCCGTCTCTTAGTAATAACCAATGGAAATGGCTTGAAACCCTACAGAAAGAAAGAGAATATAGGTAGCTCATAACCAGCATTGAAGTGGATCTACCTCTTAGTTTCCAACAGGATGGAAATAGGCTTATAATTCATGTAGTACAAGTGGTAATTGACAAGAAAAAACTTTCTTTGCAGATTTGGTTGTGTAAAATTTTAAGTAATGTAACGTTTTACAGGCTTAATTTAAACTAATAAGATTAAATTCAAGTATTCTTATTATTTTATAAATAAAATTTATATTGTAAATATATATTTAAATAAATATAAATATAAAATTATAACTTCTTAAAATACCGATGTCATTCATTTCATTCAGTATTAGTTCTTCCTATAAATTATTCTATCGATCTTCAATTTGTTTTTATTTCTTTCTAAGTTTTGTTCTAAGAAGATATTGTACTTTTTCTAATGGATGTATTAACGTCGCTTTCCACTCGAAGATACTGTACTAACAGCTGGAACATTTCAAAGTCCATTACAAACCCTCACAGCCATGATAGAATTATTGGTAGGTGAAATATGGAGATCAATGAGACATATCTGAATCCCCTAAAATTATGGATACATGAAAACTGACATTTTTTTTTCAACTGCTGAAACAATTTTTGTTTAAAAAATGCTTTTATAACCCTCACAGCCATGATAGAATTATTGGTAGGTGAAATATGGAGATCAATGAGACATATTTGAATCCCCTAAAATTATGGATACATGAAAACTGACATTTTTTTTTTCAACTGCTGAAACAATTTTTGTTTAAAAAATGCTTTTCTAGAACTAACAGTTTAAAAAATATAAATTATATCTCTGAAAAATCATTAATCTGAGAGGAAATTTATAAAATGCTTCGGCGAAAACACATCAGTGTTGGACATCAGATGAAGAGTAACTTATTTTTCTTTAGTTCGTTTATATTTCAACACGAGTTTAAAAAATATAAATTATATCTCTGAAAAATCATTAATCTGAGAGGAAATTTATAAGATGCTTCGGCGAAAACACATCAGTGTTGGATATCAGATGAAGAGTAACTTATTTTTATTTAGTTCGTTTATATTTCAACAGATGGTTATCAAAGCTCACTCACTATTTCTTCCCATAAGCCCACAAAAATAAGAAAACATGGCTACTCTAATAGAATCACTTTTACCATCTTTGAAATTGAAAATCTCCATATAAGTGTTAGAATTTTTGACTAAAAATGATCACAATCATCTTTTAAAGTAAATAACTGTTGATGACAATGAGATCAACCTAAAAAACTGATATAATATGTAAAAGATAATATAATGACTAATTTTTTTATATCATCAGCCATATTAAATCATATGAATAAAATTTGCATTTGACCCCGATCCACAAAAAAGATATCACTTTTGTTTCAGAGTTAGATGTCAAAATTTTTGCTGGTACGGTATTCTCATAAAAAAATCCCAATAATATACATTAGGACTTCGAATCGAGGTTTCTGGTGCCAGGAAAGATTGAGACTTGATACGAATATGCGAGTACAGGAAACTGCTCGCATGAATTGTTTCAAAGCTTCAAAGGAATATGGAATTCCATATAGGAACGAGTGATAGAATTTAATGTGAAATATTTATGTGAAATCACGTTTGCTCAAAATAATTAATCTATATTTATATATAAACTTAACCAATACTGTTCAAAGGAATATGGAATTCCATATAGGAACGAGTGATAGAATTTAATGTGAAATATTTATATGAAATCACGTTTGCTCAAAATAATTAATTTATATTTATATATAAACTTAACCAATATAGTATAAAAACTTTATAAAATCATACTGGCATCTTATCCGGAGTATTGGATAATATACATACTTGTAAACTTTTTATAAAATTATAAATTATAACGCGATGATTTTTATTTCGTTGCATTTGATTGTGTTATACATGCAAAATCGTTGTCAGTATAAGTTCTTGAAATGTGAAACGAAAATATTCAAATTTGATCCTAGTTTTAGTGTCAGAAACAAAAAGTTAGTCATCATCTTCATTCATTATAATATCAGATCATCTCAAAAGTAATGTTGTTTTTAGCATTAAATTTTGAAAGAATATAAAAGATAAATTACTTGCTAAATTAATCAATGTAGCCTATATACTCTCCATTTGAATCAATAACATTCTTCCAATGTTGTGAAAATTTTAAAAATTCATGTTTAGACATGTTTGAACAAGTATAGAATATAAAGACATTACTTTTGGGATGACCTGATATGTTAAAAAATTCGCACTGAATGATTTGTGATTAAATAAATATCAAAATATAAGCTATATATTAAAATTCAAATATTCAGATCTAAATTTATTGAAGAAAAATTTATTAAAGTACTGTATATAGAAGCATTTTGATAATAATATATAATATTTATAACAAAATTCGGTTGTATTAGTGTTAATTAAAATATGAGAAGAACAGAATAAAGAATAAAATAGATACTTGCCATCAAACACTTTCCAAAGGAACCATTTTAAAATGGCTAAATATTTTATGATACTTATCATTTAAAATGTTTCTTATAATGTTTTTTTTATTTTAACTTTGGATATTAATTTGCATTAGACATTGTAAGAATTTTAAAAAAATTAAGCGTTCAACATACTGTATTTCTAAAAAAAAATTAAATTTAAATTAATTTAAAAATTAAAAAATTTATTTATTTATTTTTTACATTTAAAAATTAATTGTATTTTTAATCATTTTAAATTAATGATGTGCACAACATTGCTTTTAATTTCTACTATTTCATAGAAAAATTCTTATTTATGTACAGTATAATTAATGAAAAATACTTTTCTAATTTTCATATATTTCGATTTTTTTGTTAGTTATGTTGAGAAATAATCTTCAAGGATTACCTGAATGAATATTTTAGCACTTATTACTGATAATAATAATAATAATAATAATAATAATGTTTATTAATCAATTAGGGAGAATCCCCTGTAGATCAGAAGGTATAATAATTACATTAAAGAAAAATATATAATAAAACAAAAGACAGACGTTACCAAAAACTAAATAATAAGAAATAATATAGATGAACCTATAACAAGCCAAACACATCTTTAATAAAGTTAAATATGTTAAATGCACTTTTTATCGACAAGTCTTGAAAGGCAGGATGAATTTTGTTAGGAGGAAGATGGGAAATTTTTTCTATATCATATTTTTTTCGAAAAGGTTCGAGGGTAGGGCAGATTTGGAATAAATGACTTAAGTTGATTATATCATGATTACAAAACGGACAGTATTTTGGAGGATATATGGAATAAATTTGTCTAAAAAACGGAGATGAAATTTATTAAGACGGATTTGCATCAGTATTTCTTTCAGATTAAAGTTGATTGTAATATTGAGTTTGATTCGGATCAAGAATAAGCTTATACCAATTATGAAATGAAGAATTTTGTAGAGATTTCATATCTTCAGTTATTGAATGAGAAGCAGCATTATTAATCAGTTGATTCTGAATTTCATTCCAATTTCGATTGGAGTCTATTTGTGAAAATATAGATATGTCAAACGAGGTAAAAATATTGTTCATAGAACAAAACGGATTAAGTTGTTTGATTTTATTTTTAGAGCCGAGTTCTGAAAAAAGAAAAGGCATATTTATATGAGAGGGGATTAGAGCTATTATAGATTTTTTTTTTAACATAATTGAGGAGATGCTTGAGTAAAATTGGAAAAAGATTGTGTTTGTCCGATTTCTAAACGAATCGCATAATCCGGGACCGAGCAATCGAGCTTAAATTAATTTACTTATGAATAAGCATTGAAGCTTGTCAATTTTATGTGTTTGTCCGATTTCTAAACGAATCGCATAATCCGGGACCGAGCAATCGAGCTTAAATAATTTACTTATGAATAAGCATTGAAGCTTGTCAATTTTATATCTTGTTCCAAATTTACGAATAGGAAAAATATAATAATAATAAGCGAATAAAAACACATTGGCATCTGTTAAAAGTTTAATAACTGCGATATTATTCTTTTAATATCAATCACAAACGGTGGAGGATGAAAGGGAGGAAGGGGAAAATAAATAAATATTTATCTCGCAAATGAGATTTACTTCGTGTATAATATATATTTTTAAAGAGAATGTTTTTCATAACTGCGATATTATTCTTTTAATATCAATCACAAACGGTGGAGGATGAAAGGGAGGAAGAGGAAAATAAATAAATATTTATCTCGCAAATGAGATTTACTTCGTGTGTAATATATATTTTTAAAGAGAATGTTTTTCATTTTTTTTTTATCGGAAATAAAAATATATAACAAATAATTTTTTCTTATTTAATAACTTACAACTTAAAATTCTGTATTAGCCTATTTTACTAAGCAAAACAGGTGCGAATATTTTCCTATTGAGTTATACTGGCAAAAATTAATTTAAAAAATTCTATTAATTCAAATTAGTTATAATAGTTAAAGAAACATCACACGATATGTTATACCTTAATTCGCCTTTACTAAAAAAAAAATAAAAATAAAGTTACTACTAATACTCTAGACAAGAAGTACCATTTCAAAATTCACTGTCTACATCTCTAAATATCGAATATTATTTACTTAAACTTGTTTTTTCCTGGAGTGCTAACAGTGGCTATGTTTCATATTAAACGATCATCAACCATATGCTATATTAAGCGAAGCAAGTGAAATATGTAGGTGTGTGTTACTAATGTGAGAACTCAAAAATTATTATTATCTATCAAAACAAATAGAAATGACTTTTAGTTAGATCAGGATGTAAGATTTTTCTTTGTTTCAGAGTTTTACATCAATTAACCAGAAATGCTTTCATTTTTTTTCCTGGCTAATAGATGATTCGAAAAAGTTATTCCAGGGATAAAAAATTTTACATCCTGATCTAACAAAAAATCGTCTCTACTTGTTTATGTTAGACCACTGTGTCTTTTGAGTTCACTTATTAGTGAAAGATTATCTTCTTAAAAGAATTGTTTCCAATATTATTCTTAAGTGAAATATGACAATACAGTCTTCTTATTTTTACATAGTTTAAAATAATAATTTTGTAGATATTCTTGTAATCAATTAAACTTAATTTGAATTACAAAATTATAATTACATGAACTATGTATATCTTTTTTAATGGCTATATTTATTTTTATTAATATATTCTTAGTTTAGATTTTTCTCTCATTGGAGCGATACATTTTATTATTTTTTTAAAAAGTATTAAAGAAAACTAAATATTTTCTTATAATAATTATTTACTACTGTATTAATTTTTCTTAATATATCACTTTTTTTTTATTAAATATCTAAATATTTTGTTTTAATGTAATTATATATTCATAGGTAGATTGAATTCAATTTAAATATGCAAATTTGTTATCCTGGAATATTAAAATAATATTCCAAGATAATAAATTTTCTACTATAGAAAAAAGTAAATGTAAACGGAGAAGTTACTAATTTGGGATATAGAATCATCTTCTTCCACACCTGGCAATGTTATCCGTGAAAACTCATTAACTAATATATCCGTGACTCGTTATAATATGAGCTAATTTATAATATTGTAATAAAAGTATGAGTTAACCGCTGGTGAGGGCAACTTGCTTCCAGCGATACACGTAAAGATGATTATTTTTGTTTTTTTTTTAATTCATTTTTTGTAGTTATTTGCAAAGCATATCGTTATTTTTATTTTAAAGAATGTGTTACTATTAATTTTGGTTTATTTGTTTTGCTCAATAGAAGAAATGAAGTCGTTTTAATTCTCATAGGATGAATTTTGATTTATGTGACTCGATGAGAAAAACAAAGATAGTAACAATGATAGCAATATAAAATAGCGTAGAAATGTGATATATTTCATATATTTTTTTTTATAATTAATTTTTACAGATAATAATATATTCTGGAAGTGTATAAAAATTATTACGTGCTTAAAATTATAATTCAATAAATAAAAGCAAATGGTCATCATTTGACACAAATGCTAGTTAATAAACAAATGTGGTAAGAAGAATATATTATGTAATATTGTATGCACTAATATAGCATATGAAATATATGCCTACTAGATACTTATCAGGAGGTATGCATAATTTTTGCGAAAAGTAATTATTGAATTCTTGTTTTCTAAATTTTTTTAAATAAAGTTTAACATTTAACTATCTTTTTTAAACTTTGCATAATTTTAACTGTAATGATGTTATTTTAAAATAATATTTTATAACTTATAATTTGCTTAAATGATTATAAAAAGATGATAATTTTCTACAGAATACGCAAAAATATGTTTCAAATAAAAGTAAAAAAATATTTCACAATTATGTCTTGAATATTTACTTACAGAAAGCACTTAAATTTTTTTTGCGAAGCAATAAAGCATTTAATAACATGATTAATAAGATTAATTTTTAATGTTTTGATTTAAGTAAAATTCTTACTTTATAAGCACTTGATAAAGAAACACTAATTTCGGTTTATTGTTTTATGTTATGACAAATTAGGTTCATAAAATTTTTTTAGTAGGCCTATAAGTTATGTGAATAATAGATGGACTTCTATATAAATTATTATGTCGACTGTATTATTTAATGTTTTAGCATGAGCTGTTTTTATATTTAATAAATTTTGCATTCAGTCGTGAACCTAATTATATTTTCGTGTTAAAAATATGCCTGTAGCGATGACGCTAAATAAAATTCGAATTGATTCTTTAAAGGAAAAAAAAAAATCTTTAATTAATTTTAAAAATTTGCATAAATTTTAAATCTATAAATTTACCTTTCGAATTTGAAATACTTAAATTAAAAAAAAAAAGTTTTAATTTCTAATGAGAATTTATAAGTACAGTACATAAATTACGTAGACCGTATTGTTATTTTTTTATACGGCTGCATCAAAAACGTTTTGATGATTAGTGACTCTTTTAAACAATAAATTAAGGGTTATTTTTTCTCAATTTTTTTCTTCCTTGATAGAAAAACAAATTTACGTAGAAACAATATCTAATTTTAAAAAAAAATTACTTTGCAAAACATTTACAGGCTACGATTATTACCTGAGTAATCTTGTAGATATTAACTAGATCGGTTTGGCTGTTTTCTCTTTATTCCTTAAATTAACCCGTTAACTAAAGGGAAGGATTTCGTGATGTGTAAACAACTACGTCCAAGAGAGTTTTGTGATAAATTACATCTCCGCCAAAATCGCGAATTAAGCGAAAATCGAAACGAATTAAGAGCAATCACACCCTATAATGATTGCTGTTTTTTCTTTCCTTATCTTGTAGTGGATGAGGGGCACCCCTCTCTCTCTCTCTCTATGTCTGCTCTGATGAACTACATCTACTCCCAAGTGGTGATGATGCTTCTAATTAAAATTTTAATTTTAATTTTAATTAGTTTCTCGTATAACGTTTTTTCTTTATTAAAGATGTATGGTTATAAATCATTTTTCTTTCTTCATTTTCTTGAATACGAAAACTACTTTTTTAATGGAATAAATAATTTGTTTGAAATATGTGAAATGTTTTATTAATCTCGGCATCTCACAGTTATTATTATCTAAAGCATTTTCATGATAATTTTGTAAACAGTTTATTCTTTGAATAAGAACAATGAATATATCTTACCACTTTACTCTACTCTCTTTTGAAAAATTAAATTACTTATTTAAATATATTCAAATATTCTAAATACGGAAGAAGCAATTTAAACAAATATTTTCGAATTATACTTCTTAAAACTGTAAATTAAACTGTTTTATTTTCCATTAAACTTTTAAAAATTTCAATAAGAAGGATTATAAAAATTGTGACTCTAAACAAATTATACACGAATATCTAACTTAAAGAGCATTATTAAAAATTTAGTTGTAAATTTGTTCGCATTTTTAGCAATTTACAGTGCTATAAATTGCTAAATTCTATAATAACTAGAACTTACAACCAATTTTAAATTTTCATAACAAGTGGAAATACATCAAGTTGAAAATTCTCTGTTCCTATCAACGTTAAAAAGTAATGTTAATTTTTATTTAATAATTTTTCCAGCATATTACAAAAATTGCTGATAATCTTGTTTTAAAACTGCATTCAAGCACATATTTTAATTTACAGAATTTTAAGAATGAGAGATGAGATTAAGTATGATAAATTTAAGAATTCACATTGTATGGGAGAAAAGTATGATACAATAATTAAATTTTATCATTTTTAAATTTTTTATTTAATTATTATATTTTGGAAAATTTAATAAAGTTTTCTTCATAAAAAGTTGGGTTTACAGTCTTAAAAATTTGTAAAATTGATGATCATACTAATGTTGATAAAATTTCTTATATATAATTCTTAATAGTGTTTTGATTTTTCGATATCTACGATACTGATAAATTTAAAACATTATAAAAATACTGAAAATGTAGATAACCAATAACTTCCTTTATTAGAGAGATATTTTGTACAAAGTCACAACATTCCGACAAACAATTAAATACCTAATATACAAAATAAAGTGCAATCCTTTATTAAAAAAAAATTAATTTAATTTAAACTTTATAGACTAATAAAGAACAAATTTCCAAAAAATTTCAATAATTTTCTTAATAATATATATAAAAGTTTTTAAGTTATGTATAAAGGCCCTAAATTTTTAAAAATATTTAATAACATTGATGTTATTCTAAAATTAATAACATGTCACTTTTAAATAATTTATATTACTAGAAATTACCCGCTCATATAAATGAGCGGAAATATAATCGTGTGATTTAATCTAATAATACCGTATATAAAGACAAAAACACCTTCGAACTCGTGTAGGGAATCCAAGATGGAATTGTAAAATGGCATCCATTATTACGTTACAGCGCCACCTGCGAATTCTGTCTTTTTACAGGAACTACAATTTCACTGTTAATTCTATTCTTTAATTTTTAAATTATTAATAACAACAAATAATTTGAGCTGTCGCAGACATTCAAAAATTATACCTTTCTAAAAATACCCTATATATAGAAATCGGTACAGTAGTTCAACCGAAATATATTAATAACAACAAATAATTTGAGCTGTCGCAGACATTCAAAAATTATACCTTTCTAAAGATACCCTATGTATAGAAATCAGTACAGTAGTTCAACCGAAAAAAGGACATCCAGCCAGCCAGCCACGTTTGATTATTAATAATATAATTACTGAAATAATTACTGATATAATTACTGAACTTCATAACGTTTTATCAATATATAAAAGTTTAAATTTTTGGGGGAAGTTAACAATAACAGAAAAATTTATTTAACTTCAATTGCTGAATTTCATAATTAAAAAAAAAGCATATAAGTTAATCTTTTGCTGTAAATTATCATAGTATTAGCTTATATATAAAACAAGTCTTTAAAATATAAATTTATGACTTTTAAATTATGGCAAAATTATCCAAATGTAAATTAAGTAATATTTTTAGATTTTTGGAAACTTGTTATTTTTTCCAAATGTGTTTTATGATATGTTTCTTTCTTAATATAAATTGTAACAGTAATATTTTAATAATACGAATATCTCTGAGAATTTACGAAAATATTAATTTTCGCTACAATATAATAAAATAACTAATATAAAAAATAAAATGTATATCTGTCATAACAGATATTAATATATCTGTTGCAGGAAAATAAATATAATTGGTTTAATTTTTTAAAAATGTACTAAATGATAAGTCATAAAAAATATGTTGATAAGGATATACCATAAAAATTGATTAAACGAATTATAAAAGATGTTGAATATAATTATGTCCGATCTTTCCTTATTTAAATTTTTTTTTACAATTTTTTAATGCGATTTATATTGTATTTGAGTTTTAATTTTTATATATTAATTCAAACTTCAAGTATTCGGGTTTGAAAAATTAAAATTCGGCTTTCTTCTTGGTTTATGGAAAAAAAAAAAACTTTTTTATTCTATAAGAAAAGTCTCTCCCAATATTAATTTAATCCGTATTAATTCAACATACTCTTCAGTTTAATTTTTAATGAGTTTTATCACCCAGGAAAAAATTAGTTTTCTCCTTTTAGACAGCTTGCTTACAAACAAGTAATCGTTTGCAGATAAACTAACTTCACAGCAAAACTTTTTTTTTTTTGCGGTGCCAAGACACTTAAAAAATGAAATTCTCATCAAATTTTAAAGCTTCAAAACATTCCATCAATTGCAAAAATTTTTATCCGAAAGTTAGATTTGATATTTTTTAAAATTCTTCTCAGATTTAATATAAATTTTCATTAGAAAAAAAAAACTTCTAAAAATAAGAGAAAAATGCAGGATGTCATTCAATATCTGTACTATATTATATAAAGAACAGTTTCTTTATAAAATATTGTTAACTATTATTAGATTATTAATAAATTAATATTAATTATTAAATTAATATTGTTAACCAATAATAATTATTTTTCTAATTAATCTAATAATTTTTAAATCATAAAAAGTACAATATTTTAATTGTTCTTTTAATTATTAATAAGAATAATCACAAATATATATACGTTAGTAAACCTATTATTATTGTTTTTAAAAAATTAGATAAAGCAAAAAAATTACTTATATTTTTCATATTTTTATGACAAAAATCTTTTCGTATATTTTAAAACAATATCATTCTATTTAAAACAAATAAAATATAAAATAGAAGTTTCAATTGATATAATAAAAGTTTTAAGTATTCGATTAAAAAATACCAGATGAACTATTTTGTCAAACTAGTCGAAGTCACTTTCACCAACGCGAAGTAATAAATCAAACCTACATCTCGTTTGGGTAATGATAATAAATTTTATAGATGAAGATTACAAAGTATCTCTCAAGCTATATTTGGTAATAAAAAAATTTAGAAAATTCCAATTTTCTAAAATTTATATAATGCAATGCATAGTCAATGATCTGCCTACACAGTTTTTGCATAATTGGGAGAAAATCAGACAATCACAATGAATTGATTAATTAACTACTTGGATGCATCATCGAAACTAATGGTTATCACGATAATCATCTTTCTCTCGTTACTAATGGCTCATTCTCACGATCTGTTTTTTTATGCTCATTCGACAAACTTTCTTCATTATGTGAAAATATTGTTTATTATGAGTCTTGAAAAAGTATTTCACTTAAAATAGTGTGTATTTTAAGTGCGGTTTATTTGAAATGTAAGTAACCACTGTCATATTAGTATTTACTGAATTTACTGAGATCTATTTTTACGAATACCATATACCAATGATGTTCATTTTTTTTTACTATGCGAGCTACTTTTCTATACTAAGTTATTCGGCGATCTACTCTCATATAGATCATGTTCCCCCAATTTGATATCTGATTACGCACAACTATGCAGTTAAATGCGCTCACTGATTTCGAAGGATCCACTCTCCCAGCCCTAAAAACTTTATTTGTGTATTTAAAAATTTATTTATCACTTTTAATTTATTTTAATACAACAAATAAAACAAATATATTGGAATAAAATATTTATTTCTCTATTTTAGAAAAAAAAAGTTAGAAAAAAACAACAGATTGATTACAAACTGGTAAGTTACAGATTGAAATTTGGCATTGTTTGGAGTTCGCAATATTTTTATATTCAGGTTGATACGAAGAAGTGGCCAATTACAGACAATCATCCAAATGATCACTTGTAATTTGGCTTCTTGATTTTTTTATTGACGTTCATAACTCAAAAAAAGATTTTGACAAGTATGTCAATCCAAAACACAACAGAATTTGAAAAAGCGGATTCTGACAAGTATGTCGATCCGAAACACGACAAAATTTTTGAGCAATATCAGTTAATATTGGAAACTTTTCATGTGTATACTTCCAAATGATAAGAAAATTATTGATTTGATAATTTTAACCAGAAATAATCAGTGATTCCACAATTTTAACAAAAAATAAACAAACAATAGCAATATACTTAGGAATTAAAAAATAATACAAAATAATGATAAATAAATTATTATGTTTTCCATTTTAAGTAAATTTGTAAGAAGGAATAAACAAGAGATCGATCAAACATCGGTCCGCGATCGACAGATTAAACACCGCTGTCTTATACAATATATTCAAATAATTTTATTTTTTGAATATACAATAAAAATACTAACGTTTCAAATTATTCTTCAATAATTCAGTCTCTACTGTACTTATAATCTTTCACTTCTCAACTAATTTAACACCTTCACATAAAATAAAGCAGGATTACAGTAGTAATATGTTATTTCATTGTAGCTTTAATATTGTATTAGCATTCATTTTTACGTTCATAGAATTCAGATGACTTAGGATTTATTCTCGGATTCTGATTCTATGAGATTTGGAACAACAGTTTTACAAAGTACTAATCTGATTTATGTTTCATTACATATTTCTTTGAATGGATTAATAATGAAAAAAAATTATTCAAATATATAAATGTTTCGTAGTCTCGGACTTATTACTCCCAGTTTGAGAAGCATTACTTTAAAATACTGGAATTTTAAGATTTATTAATTTTCTATAATTATTCCCAGTATATCTATAAATTATGAACATAAACAATTTTTCTTTATAGAGATAGTTATTTTTAGTGAGATTTTATAGATAATATCAATAAAATCAATTTTATATCTTAATGTACTGTTAAAAGAAATTTTTCATAAGTAATAATTCATTTTATTTCAATTTGAAATTGGTTATACTGTATATAGCGAAAATAATTTAAACAACTTGTCGATCTTAAATAAACTTAAACCATGTTCTCATTGAATATAATATATAGTAATTATTCATACTATCACTGCTCATTATAGCTAACAAGGATAAAAATATAGTTAACAGAAATGCTGATATTTATTTAGAACTTCATTCAAATTTATAAGTTTTCTGTGCGAATTTATCAAATATTTTTCTTCCTGATTAAAAATTCTAAGCATGATATTAATATATGAATTTTTTTTAATTATCTTCAAGGTTTTAATCATAATGGAATTAATTAATCCAATAATATTACTTTTCTGATAAAGATTAATTTAAATTTAATAAGATATAATAAATATTTGTCGATTTTACATTATGTTTAAAATATTTAAGTATTTGATATCATTTTTATATAGATGGAGATGCTATTTTATAAAGTTACTTGTGTAGTTAAGCTATTATTGTAAATGATCTTTTATTATTATTATCATTAAACTATAATCTGAATTAATGTTTCAGATAATTTCGATTTAAAAAAGTCAAAATTTTTTTTAAGTAAAATTTTGTTGTAATTAAAAGTTAAATATATACTATATTATGTTAAAACTGTTTTAAAATAATATAGAAACACAAGGATTTTACATAGACCTAAGAAAATATTGAAAATAACTATACCGTATAAATAATTTAAATTTTATAAAGTTAAAATTTATTTCAAATATATTAATTCAGATTTTACGAAGAAGCACAGTCTTTTTGATTTTATCAGAAATGTTTTTTATTATCAATGACAACAGTTTTTGATATTAATTTTAATATACTCGTATATATTAGATTTATAGTTAGCCAATGAAAAATTAATGTTTAAAATAGAAACAGTAGAATAGATAATTCTTTCCTTTTTTTCATGTAGACACATTGAATGTATTCTATAGGAAAAATTCTAAAAATTCATATTTTTTAATATTTATTTGAAATATTTTTTAATGAAAATTACAATTGAGAAATTAATTTTGAACCATATATTTTTCTTAATTTGAAAAT
>AYEL01051872.1:0-11893 GCA_000484575.1 Olivierus martensii | reverse complement strand
GTCTTATTTACTCGCAATTAATGCATGTAACTTTTCAAAAAAAAAAAAAGATCACGTCCACTGCAGTAGCCATTCAATATAAATTAGGGTAACGGATAAAAAAAATAAAAATTAAGCAAACGTTGCACGGACTAGCAAACCTTGCATAAGACTGACAAATAGCAGAGTGTTCGAGAGTATAACAAATAGATGCCACGTGATCCCAATTGCGGTAGAGGATTTGGCGATTTGGTCGCTTTTCTCTGGCTGTCTTCTCGGCTTGTCGTTTTGACTCCACCAGAGCTTATCTGTGCTTGTCGACATACACCGGCGATGGTTCGAATGTATAATATACCCAAATATTCGGTCTTTCACTGACGTATTTGATATGTGTCGAAATTCACCGGAGAATATTGACATTCTCTAATTTCGGTTTTTCACAGTAACATATATACAGATAATTCGAATTACCTGTGTGTATATATATGTATAGAGTGGATTCTCGTTATTCGCGGATTCTGTATTCGCGTATTCGACCATTCGCAAAAATTTGTTTGTGACCACAAAATCGATATCCGGAGCTTTCCGCTGTCGGCAAAAATACTGTTATCAATGTAAACTCTCTCTTTCTAATAAAGGAAATTGTTACAAAATGTAGTTTCTGTGTCATTCTGTCAGAAAAGTCTCATTAACTATCCTTGCTCACTCCACAGACCGCAGGTTCCACAGAAGAATGTGATCTTATGATTGAACGTAGCTTCAAATTTACTTACTACGCATTTGCTCCTTATGCCGAAATTTGTATCATGCTTAGTTTGCATCATCATTCGCGCTGCATGAGCCATGATGCAAACTAATAATGCTTTTGTGATTTTATATATGAAAATAACATAGTATCCTATTTTTAAGATTAATAGCCCGCAGATAATTAAAAGTAGCCCAAAAAGTAGTGTGTCGCCCAATTTGAAATTTTTGTAGTGTGTCCCCAATTTGAATTTTTTGAGTTCACAAATCGCCCATACCAGGTTAATCTATCAGCAAAATTAAAGGCGGAAACAATATGTTGGACCCGTTTATTAGTTACTGTAATTCAATTATGTCACTGAATTTCACAAGATCTATATACTATAGTATGATAGCGATCATTTCAGACTCACCACGAGTTGTCCTGCAATTGTGTTGAGATCAACTGAAATCTTGAAAGATGGAATTAAATGTCCTAGTTCGAACTTACCAGAAAAATCTATAACTATGTTACATTGGGAACCGGATTCAATTCCGAATCCATATCTCCAAATTTTTAAAAGAAAGATTCGGATCTAGATAGTTGATTTACATCTTTCATCTGACGATCAACCCTATCACAGAGATTACGACCCTTAGTTAATCCTGGAATAAACCCACTGTTCAGTGGCGTAGGCTCATGTCGTATTCTGAGACTGGCCAAATGGCCGCTCCCCTGCTCTACCTATGAGAGTACTACGGGTACTTAATGTCTGCGAGAATAATCTCGGCTTAATCATTGCCTGCAACTAGGATGCGGACTCACGCCTACCCACTCTGATCCACAAGGCGAACGAAATACGAATACGGCGGACTCGCTCAGTTTGCCAGGCCTAGAGGTAAGAAGGCCGCATTCGTATCTCGTACACTGTGTCGCCGAAGCGACCTTTAAGGTCCGAGAATCGCCTCCGTCCACAGAGGGAGCGGAGACACTAGAGGATGTGTATTTGCTACTGTGACTACTGGTAGCGACCGGAACAGTCCCCGGAGGGATCGAAAACTCGACGGTTTTCTCACAAGTTCTCCCATAAATGGGAAATCCTTAGGACATCAAAGCTCGGGCACAACCGTCGCGAGAATCACGACAGCCCACTGGAAGGACGGAGAGTATAGTAATCCCGAACCTTCCACAAGAGCAGAACCCTTACTAATAATCGCATCGGATGGGCGGAACGCATGACAACGAGCCGACCCAACTTGTAAAGGGGCGAGAATCTCCCCGGTTCGATCACCGATGTAGCCCACTGTCCGCTCCAGACTGGCGGGCCACCATGGAGACGATTATCGACCGACGCCATGCAATGGCCGGGCGCCTGGTGCCTTGCGGTGGCCGAAAATCGCTCGGATCAACTCCCCGGTCGGATCAACTCCCTGAAGTTTTATGATTCCCTAGGAAGCAAGCTTCCCCAGACTTTGGTAGAACCCACTCAGCCCGTCCCTAGGAAGCAAGCTTCCCCGGCCTCTGGTAGAACCCAATCAACCCGAGCAAGGCCAACCCTCGGTGGGCACCGTAACGGCTTCTATCCCTCCACCATTCATCCCGTCGGATGTAACGGCTTCTATCCCTCCACCATTCATCCCGTCGGACCGGTACAATACCTTGGGATTGGGACCCTTATAGAGGACTTGTACCTCACGAAGGGCATATGTCGGGCCGATTCTTAATCCCTGACCGCAGGGACTTGGGCGGTCGATCGGCGAACTACAGAGTGCCCACTGGCGAGGGTGAGGGTGCAGCCCCGGCTCTACCGACCCAGAAAGAATTAGTTCACCTGGGGCAAATGTCAGGACTACCCGGGTAACTAGTCCGAGTTCTGCCCGACACCGCTATTTCAACTAATCTTCCCCACATCTCAGGTACGGGTTTCCCAGGCCCGACCGGGGGATGTGCCCTAAGGACACTGGTGTGCGACCTGCACGCGCACCTTCTTCCAGTGTGGGGATTCTTGGTAAAATGCCATCCCCACTGGGAGTCTCTTAGTGTACCCAGACACTATGACCTTATCGGCCCGGCTGTGGATGCACACATACAGACATAGTGCCTGCCGGCACAAGCCCCCTCTCCACGTCAAGGCGGGCTCTCCTTGAGGGGGAGTGACGTAGCTAAAGTTGTGTGAGGCCTGGTGCAGGATATAAAATGGGTCTTCGGGAAAATTTTATTCTGTTTATAGATAAAGCAATAGTACCTGCACTGATGAATCTAAGAATGAAAATTCATTTTTATTAATAACTTATTTACAATAAAATATTTTTTCTTTTTTTGCCTTCGCAAAAGGATCGATAATTTCTTTTATGCTAATTTTCTTTGCTCGATTCTTTCGGTAAAACATAGACCCCTTTCTAGTTTAGGCGCTGGTGTGGTGGCACCACTTGCACCATTGTAAGTATGCCACTGCCACCTTTTATTATTCACTATATTGTCTACATGGAATATTTAGCACTTAGCATACCATGAATCTTTCAAATTTCACAATTTATTTCACACGAGTAATGATTTCCCTTTATTTATGATACAAGATAAAAATATAATTTGGATTTTTAGCTTATTTTCCGAAGGAAAAGGAAATTTATAAGATCTCCATCACGTCTGTGTGTCCTCTACTAATAACTTTTGAATTAATTAGTAAATTTTCATGAAATTTAGTAGTAATGTACTGCCATTAGAGGCACTTCGACGACACATAGTTTAATCCTGTAAGATCATTTATTCAACAGGATTTTCTTTAATTTTCATAAAAATTTTATTTTATATTTTTGACGATAGATTACCGTAAGTGTTAGTCGTGAATGGTAACAAGGCTTGCCTGCACTGCTTAACACTTAGAGCCATCTATTGTCAATAATTTATATATAAAATGCAAAAATACATCACGACGATGTGACGTTTTGTGATTTAATAATGGATAAGGTTATAAAGCATTCTTAGACATCGCGATGACGCAACAAAGAATGACGTCACGATGACGACGTGACACTATATCGCCATCGTGATGTCCACATGGACGTCCATCACTATAGAGCAGTGATTCTTAACCGGTGTTTCCCGAATCACTGATGTTCCGCGAACGTATTACTATACAAGTGTTCCTCGAAATTACGAAAGTGAAGCTTACTTGAATGTCCTGGCGCAGTACGCATTTTATAATGTAGAAAAGATTCAATTTGCATTTTCGACTAAACTACTAAGCAGGCTACCCTTAGTAGTTATAGTAATTAGTTACGTTTGGTTTGACAAAGTTCATGTTTCATGTGATTTGATTTGTGTGTTTTGTATAGAAGATACCTTATAATTAGGGCCGACTCAACATAAAATGGAGCGGAGCATCCGCACAAGGCTCTGGCATGTTTTGTGATATTATTATTATTATTATTATTTATACACAGTTTAGCGTGAACGGACTGGTCTGCCTCCTGGGGCATCCGGTCGGAGGACAAGGATTCATGCAATAATTTAATAAACAGTAACAAGGAAAATGCGATAATGTAATAGACGATATAATCAACGATAAAAAAGATATATAGGTTCAAATTATTTATTGCACACAATGTTTGGTGCACAATAAATCGGTAGACTGCAGACAAACGATAACAGAAAAAGAATAAAATTTACGTAAGCGTTTACATTGCAACCAGTTGACAAAGTTAGCAACCTTTTCAATCAAAAATGACATTGTACAAAATTTAGATTATTTCGATTTAATAAAAATACTCGTCAATAAAAAAGCCCATAAAATCAATTTTTTATTAAAATGTAAATATAATATATAAATTTTATTAAAATACTGTATTGTATATAGAAATATAAGTAAGTTTTTTAAAATATTATTTTAAAAAATAAAAGTTTTGTAGTTGGTTAGCTTGTCAACGGATCGTACTCTAAAATTGAAATTCTCTGAATTAACTCTTGAGGAATTTTGGATTTTTGACTATTTCACCTAGCTCTTACTCCACAAAAGCATTTAAGAATATACTACAGTTTTCGATATCATATTTGTGAGTTACACTTTTCAACATTAACGAACATAAAAAATAAAAATCGCGAAAGACAGGAATATTGACGAAGAAATGAGGGTAACTTTACTGTATATTAGACCTGACACTGCTCAAATTTGCAAATGACAATTAGCTCAGGTATTGCATTAAAATTGATTTAAAAATGTTCCATTTTTCTAAAAGAGTTACTTGCAGTTTTTAAATATATATATATCTTTAATTAATGCTTTTTTTACTGTTACTTAATATGTAATATATAATTTTTAGTAAAATACATGTTCATATATATTTTCGTTGTTTGTTTTATGTCCTTAGTGATATATTGTTCCGCAAATTTTCTTTACAATCAAAGGTGCTCCGTGACTTCGAAAAGGTTCAGAACCACAGCTATAGAGTGACATCTATACTGATAAAATCAATGTTAAAATGAGGTGCAAAAAGCCAATGGATTTCAAAATGCTAAATAAATTGGAAATAAAGAATACATTCGGAAAATAGGCGATTTTTATTAATTTAAACAAGTAGAACTACTTGTTTAAATTATAAAAAGATAATCCTTTCGTCCATCTGTGATAGGTGGGCAAAAAAATAGTTTTTCCACCATATCCAAACACGTTTGAGGCAATTTCAGTAGTTGTCACCGTGGAATCGGCACTTACAGACTTGATTTTCTTGTATTAAAATAAACTTGAATAAGTCTGTGCAGATAATTGATGTGATTTATTTATTATTTAAAATTTATTTATTTATTATTAAATAGTAATAAAATATTTGTAGTTGAATTAATAAGCGGAAATATCTCATATTATCGAATCATACTAAATAAGATACACATTGTATACAGTGCTAGCAATGATTTTGACTTATTACGATGTGCTTAGAGATGATTCAAACTGATTATCAAAATAATTCTTTTAAAATTATGATTAATTAACCAATAAACCGTTAAGTTGAAAAATACATGTATATAAGAAGGCACTTACTCCTTAAGTTGACTGTTTTTATTAAAATTAGACTTCATAACTATTGTTTTTTTTTACAAAATGCAAAATTTCAGGTTGTATCAATACTAAAATTCTAATTTATGATTTGCTGTTGATTGTGTATATAATTTTCTTTCAGTCCCAAGGTCCTTTATATAATTTAACTCCTTTCCAGGTTGGACTATAGCACATCATCTCCGAATCTGTAGGAGATGGTACTGGAGGAAACAATGGCGGAAGTTCAGGAGGAGGTGGAGGAAGAACTGATGTCACCAACCGATCATAATACTGTCCTCTAGCGTATAAAACAGGCTTAATCCAGCAACAGAGAATCATTCCACTAAATACCATTATGGAACCTATGGTAAGGAGGACAATGGAAATGATCATGTATGCTTCTAAGGCCATGATAATATTTCTGAAAAATGAAAAGATATAATTATTTAAACATTTTTTAAATATATAAAAAATGAAAATTTTTATTTATTTAGAAAATATTTTGTTGCGTTTATCAAAATACGAGTTCCTAAAATATTGTGATTATATTATAATATGCTTATTCCTATAATTTCAATCTTGTGCTATCTTTAGATATCGGATTCACAAAGAGTTAAGAGGTTTTTTCTCATTCCAAATATATTAGAAGAATTATTAAATATTTGCTTTTTAATCTAACATATCGAAAATATAATTGCTAGAATAGTCTAATAATTAAATATACATTGTAAATGTAGATAGCTATAGAAATATAAATATAGAATATGATTTTAATGACATTCTATTTTTAGCCACTTAAAAATTTTATACTTCTGCAATTGTTTAGGAATATAAACAAATCATAATGGTTTAGTATGAATAAGCTAGGAAATTCTTAGGATATCGGTTATTTTTTTTTACATAGAATATTTTGTATACAATATATTGATATAATATACATTATATACATTATGCAGTTATCTTTTAATAAATACGTCTTTTAATGTTGATACTTTTAAACGAATATTTAATTATACAGTATGTTTTAGTTCGGAGCGAAAATAGAAAATGCATAATTAGTCTATGTTTAATATTAATAAAAAAATTGTTTGATAAAAAAAGTCTTTCATAAAATCTATGTGAAAAAAAAGAGTTCTAATGATAAAAATAGTGATAATTGTTGATTTACCTAAAAATATTGTATATTTTTCTTGTATGATAACTACTTTATAAATTTGAATATAGCTTATTCTATTTATGTATAAAATTTATTAAAAATTCCTTCTTATGTTAATAGAAGTATTGCTAAAATATAAAATAAGTGTAAAGTAAAATTAAATCAATATTATCATAATAATGCTTCATGCAAATGGGATAATTGCCATTTTTAATAGAAATTTGCTAATAGATATTAGTCCACTTGCAGAAGTTTTCAAAGAAATGAAAAATCTTAGAATATATATTTATGTTATTTTTCCCTATAAAAGAATTATAAATTACAGAAAAAATAGCATTTGCATTAAAACTAAAATCATGCAATCGGTTTAGCTAAAAATTACTCTAGATCAGTTTTAATAATTCTCAATTAAATTAAATCTATAGATAATTGAAAAGGCAAATTCGATTTGATGAAAATCAAAATCAGATACAGTATTCATATGTAAGAATGCTGAATTTCATATCTTATATATCGAAAAATCTTTTAAATCTTTATTGAAAGGCAGGAACATATATATCAATAAACAAAACATGACACATTTTATTCGCATTAATGTAATCTTCCAAAATATCGGAAATGCTACTGTTTTTAGCTAAACTTTATAACACAGCAACAAACTTTATAAACTACTCAAAGAATTCTACAGAAATGATATTTTTTGATAAGAAAAAAGTACAGATAAACTTGCCTTTATAAGAATTTATGGCATTCTATCAGAGAAAGCAAAAGAGTTGCACAAATTATTTTTTTAACTGTAGAAGTGGGATGTTCGCTTCGTTGAACATCTCTCCTGTTGTCATGGTTACATTGAAAATACAAATGAACGAAAATGAATTTTAGTTCACTTTATTGAATTACTTCTTTGAATGACTCTAATGTTAGTTACATTTATTAAATGTACCACTACCTAGCAAAGTTTTAAATGCTGTATATATTAATTATAATGACACATATTAAATACATTCGACCTGTGTATCAAGTATAAAGGGTCCAGATAATATTTGAACCTATTTTTTACTAGATATATTTATTGATGAAGGATCTATTCCGCAACTATATGTTAGAAGGATGCTTAACATGCACGACTGTATAAGAAGTAAAATTACAAACATAGTCTAGTTTCAACAAATGTTTTATTTAAAACATTTTTATCGTTTTTGATTAAAATAATAAACATCGAATACATTATTTTAAAATTTATTATATTTTGTGAACAACATTTCTGACGTTTTTATACCTGATGCATAGTTCAAACATTGACGAAAATAAATTATTTTTATTCATTTGTTTGTATACACTATTATATATTATACACTTTTAATAAACTATTTCATTCGATTTTACACATAAACAGATCATGATCAGTTTACAAATTTATTTTTAATGCAAATTTAAGTGCTGGTAAATTTATACAGTATGAGTAATATTTTATTGAATAAAATTAAATTAAATGTCTATACAATTAGCATCAATAATTCAAAATTCTTTAAAAATACATTGCACTTTGATTAAGTTTCATTCATTAAAATTTTTTTAAATCTGATAAATATATCTAAAATGAATAATGATTTAAAGATAATATGTACACAAAATTTAAAAAAATCGAATCAATATTTTTTCTATATCGAATAATAATTTTTATTACACAGACACATAATTGTGATATAGAACATACACATCTCACATACGACTTAATATTTTTATGGACATTTTAAATATTGAACACATCTATATTTATGAATTAATTGGTATATATTTTTTTTTTTTTTTTTTTTTTTTTTTTTTTAAATAATATTTAAATATATATATATATATTATATATATATAAATTAATTAGTATATATGGATATATATATATATACAGTTCACGGTACAAACTAAAATTGATGATATATCTATACACCCAGTTACAAGTTGCAAAATAGTATTCTTTTGTTCGGTGTTTGTGCAATATTTAGCGAAAAAAATATATTATTTTTTCTTCGTTTTAGTTAAATAACTGTAATTTTAGATATTTTACCTGTTGTTTTATCGGTATAAAAGTAGATAAAGAAGCTGAATATTATTGCTTTGACGATATATTAAATCTTTTAAAATGATTTTTCTATGCTTTTAATATTAATGAGTAATTGTAACAACAGTATAATAATCTTTTATGAACAATGATAACGTTTCTGTATAACTATTTTTAAAATTTTTATGACTAGAAATGTAACTTTTGTTATTTTTTTGTTTGTTTCAGTAATAAAATAAACATTTTTTAAAATATAAACAATTCAGTTCTTTTTTTAACATTTGAAATACTGTATAGGTTTTTTTTTTGTACAATAATATTTAAATAACAATAGTCTGTTTTATCATCAAGTTCCTGACTTGATCGAGACGTGGTTTTAAGTAAGTAAAATATATTGAATAATATAAAATTATATCGGTAAAGATGTCTTTTTTTATGATTTTGATAAAATTCACGATTCTTTTTCAAAGAGTGAACATTGAATAAAGCTTCTACTCAGAAGTAGAAATGTGGTTCTTTGATAATATAGCAATTACGTTACAACAAAATATTTTGGAAACTGCAAATATTTTCGTGAATTATTTCGTCACACTGCAGTCGGAGGAATGTTCTGACACGGGATTTTGGTTTGCTGAATATCTGGAGTTATGGTTTCGCAACAATGACTATCTCTCCAAGGTGTGATCAAAATGGTGAATCTCTACAATAAAAGCGAAGTTTTGACTTAAAAATACTCCAAATATTGGAAACAAAATGATAATTTTGAAAATTATAAAAATTCTAACCTGTTTTATGGTTCCTGGAGTGTGAAAAATCTGCCAAACTGCCAAAACCGGTATACATAGAACAGATGATGCGGCAATAGCCATTCCTAAAAGGTTTGCCCATAAAGGATAAACATAATCTTCGTAAGTCAAAGGTTCGTAACTCGATAGGCCGTAAACTATAATAAACTACAAAAAATAATAAATTTTACTCACTTCTGAAATTTTTCACAACTAAACGAATAAAGAAATAAAAGTGCTACCAATATAAACAAAGGTGCTACAAACATCCAACAAAATTTCCACCATCTTCCTACTTCGAATCCCATCATTTCGTAAATATCTTGAGAAAACCGCTTAATGCCTACACAAATTATAAATTGATTTTATATAAATTTTAAAGCCAAATTTTGTTATTTATTTATTTAGTTACCGTAAATCCACGAAACAGCGATAGCTTCGAAGAATACTGCAAAAAGAATAGAATATCCTGCAGCATATCTATCTAGTAATTGTACTATATATGCACCACCCTATAAAATATTTTTAAATATATAAAACAGTCCTGATATCCTTAAAAAAGTCATGAACAAAAATGATTCACAGTAAGATCTATATAAAAAATGCTGTTATATATAATTAATAAAATAATTTTTATTCAATACCTGAGCACAACTTGCCAGGCCAATTATGTAGTATAGTGTAAAGAGACAAGCAACGAATAATTCCCTGTTTTTCTTTAATTTCGGATATTCGTCACTCAACGCAGTTATAATAGCTTCCGAACCGCCGAACTGATAAAGCAATTTTTATGTAATTTTTAGTTTTTTATCAAATTTATAAAAATTATTAAATATGTTAGATAAAATTGTGAATTAAATTATACTTACTGAACTATCCAAACCAAGAGTTAATAACATAAGAAAGAAAATAACTGCCCAAAATCCGGACCATGGCATTGTAGCTATCGCTTCAGGGTAAACTATGAAAACCAAACCTGGACCTACGGACAAATCGAAGTCTTGGAAGTTTGCTCTTAAAAATTTCCCGAAATTTCCATCGTAACTTACCTTCAGTGGCTACATCTTTTACTTCAACGTTTCCTTTTTGAGCCATATATCCCAATACAGAAAATATGACAAAGCCAGACAAGAAACTAGTCGCACTATTCACAGCACTCGTTATAAGAGCGTCTCTACAAAATTTATATATTAAATAATTAAAAATAATTAATGTAAGTAATAACAAATTAATAGAAGTGATATTTATGTTTAATATTTGAACATTAAATGTTCCTTATTTGTTCACATTTAGCCAAATTTTTTCAAATCACTATGATTATCAGTGTTTTTGCAAATTAAATGTTCCTTATTTGTTCACATTTAGCCAAATTTTTTCAAATCACTATGATTATCAGTGTTTTTGCAAGGGTAGGACGAATTAAAGCATAATTTTCAAAACTATTTATTTTTTACAAATTCTAAAAAACAATTTTCTTCAAAAATTTACATTATTATACTTATTATTATACATAATTTACTAAATTTTGACATAAATCAATATTTAGTTTCTTTTACAATTATTGATAAATACTGTACTTTCTTTTACAATTAATACAGTGCATTTGCTAAGATGCATTTCGACCCAAATGGTCCTCTTCAGTTAAGCGCAGGAATTGTAAAAAATTTTAACATATTTTGTAAAAAAGATATTAAAATGTTGCCATTCCTAAAAATACAATGGAATTATCAAATTATATTATTACTACTAATAAAATAAAAACAATAACCTTACATTTGAAAAACATGAAGTACAATTTACATTTAGTAATGTGTGAATTCTTCTAAATTCTATTAAGAGAGTCTTCGAAAATTTAGTATTCCTATAATGCAATAAAATTTTAAAAAAAACTTTATATTCTATTTATAAATTTTAAGCAATTTAATAATTTACCCAGCTGCCTAATCCTCCTTTTTTTAAAAACGTGCACTGAACTTTACATATATATCTGAAAGGCCATAAATGACAACATACCTAAACCAGAAAAAAAGAGGTTTTTTTGATATTGCTATCTCAAATTATCTATATTATCTATATTTTTATTGCATTATAGGAATACTAAATTTTCGAAGATTCGCTTAATAGAATTTAGAAGAATTCACACATTACTAAATGTAAATTG